>JANDJT010000050.1:23301554-23306554 GCA_024331685.1 Stegophilus panzeri
AAAATTTTTACTTTTTATTTATTTATTCTTTTTATTTAAAAAAATATTTAATTATTTATGCGTTCGTTTACTTTTATATTTATTTATTCCCGCATATATTTATTTATTTATACATTTATTTGTTTTTACTTTTCCGTGGCAACATGCAAATGAGGGGGGCGGTCCCTGCATAGCTCCAGTGCATGATTGGTTGAGAGCTCACGTATCAGGGTCTAAATAAGCGACACGGAGATCAGCGTTTTCAAAGAAAATGGCGGCAAGTAGCAACGCGCTGTCCATCATGTCGCTACAGGATGTGGCAGATCACCTGAAGAGTTCGGTTATATCTCCTACCGGGGCATCCAGTTCAGCGTCCTCCAAAGCTGAGAACATGTCGCTTACTCCAAGAGAATAAATCAGAAAACTCGTTATTAACCACACAACAGAGACAGAAATGAACACTAATCAATTTGAAAGCTAAAAAGGCTATAAGGCTACTAGGAGCCACTTACATTAAACCACACTGCCCCATCCAATTCCAGAAAGTTCTTTCACATTCACCCAATAATTTTCAAAGTTTCCAGCAGTTTGACCAAGTGAGATAAATGCGTAGTTATCCACTTCATTTGCTAAGTTGCGCAACTCTCTAGCTATTCATGAAGCGTCCACCATAGTTCACATGAGAGCTATGACCTGGTGCGTAGCCTGGCCTGGACATGAGGGCCTGTAGCCCTGAAGATTATTTCTTTAGCCCTGAATAATTCTCCATTTGGCGTGGTCTGTCACTACGTTGGTCAGTGAACGGAGGCGAGACCAGCCAGACAGCGTTTTACAGGAAAATACATGGAAACACTCATGGCTTATTGGCTGACGATCTCTTAATTCTGCCAAATGTTAGCTCACACCGTCAGTGGATGAAACTGAAACAGTAACATCCTCTGAAGCAGGAAAACAAGGTGTGTAAATGTCTAGATGAGCTCCAGTTTACGTGAACATGATATGAGCAGAGCAGAAGGAAAGATAATGTACTCTGCATGGACAGTGTAGCAGCTAAACCCATACAGTGATAGCGTAGCTGTGCCTCCACTCGGCTAGCGACACCAAACTAGCCTAGTGAGAAAAACATGTCTCGGGGACAACATCCGAGATAAATGAAGGAGAGAAAAAAAAAAAAAAAAAGTAATACAAAAAATACATTCAGGATTAAATTTTATTAAAAATGAATTTTATTTGTTTTATCAAGTCATTTATTCTCCTATTATTACATTTATTTATTTATTTTTCATTTCTGCAGGTTTGATCCCTCATACAAAATTCCTCCCTCTATCTTTCTCTCCTTGTGTGTGTGTGTGTGTGCCAAAGATGCCCTCAGAAATAATGTCATTAAACATTTCAACTTAAGAAAATACTACAAAAAGCAGTAAATAGTAATAAACTAAATAAATCAAGTAAATAAACTAAGGAAATTAGTAAGTGTTCCTGAGCATCTTGGAGAACCTGCTACGTTTCTTCTGGAAACTCTGTCTCTTGCACTCGTTTCCTTTTCGTTTGCAGGCAAAAACCCAGCAGCCTTCATCGTGCTCTTCATCTGAAAAGTGGTCCGTTACATATGTTGCTTTCTTTACATTTTTCTCTAACATTTTATTAGTTGTTGGAAAAGTTGTAGCATTTCAAACATCTATATGTTGTTTTTTTTTTAAACTTCTATTTGAACACCCGTAAACATCATCAATATATGTGAAAAGCTTCTAAGAATTTAAAGCAAGATTTTTAAATAAAAAAAAATATATATATACTTTTAGTGAAAGAGTTTTAAACATATAAACCCTTTACTGACTTCCCCAGGAGAGAAACACACACTGAACATACAGCAGTCATATTCTTGTTGGTTTCAACCAGACGTGTGTTGGTGAGTAGAGTGTAGAGTTCAGCACCTTTATTTCTGACCATGTTTAGTTCCTCATTAGGGTAGCTCAGTGGTTAAGACGTTTCTGACCGGAAGGTCGTGAGTTCAGACTCCAGCACCACCAAGCTGCCACTGCTGGGCCCTTGAGCAAGGCCCTTAACCCTCAACTGCTCACATGTATAAATGAGATCAATGAAAGCCACTCTGGATAAGATCTGGCGTCTGCCAAATGCTGCAAATGTAAATGTAGAAACACATTCATATTAGTGAAATAATGTTCCTTACATGTGTTAAACCTCTGTCCTATCATGCATTTTATTGATTTGGGTCTCACCTGAAACCAGTAAGATTTATTCAAAAATGAACAGAATTCAGAATGAATGAACAAATATTTGAATTAATACATTAATCTTTTTTTAAACAGGTTGTGCAGTACCAGAGGCGTCCACTAGATGGACGCGGACAGTAGCAGGACCCTGGATGTAAAATATGGCCAAAAGTATGTGAAGACCTGATCATCATCATGATTATAGCCATGTGTCCTTGTTGAACATCCCATTCCAGATCTTATCCCCACTTTGCTGTTATAATAAGCACCACACTTTTCTAGGAAGGCTTTAGACTGGATTTTGGGGCGTGGCTGTGGGGATGTGCGCTCATTCAGACACAAGAGCATTAGTGAGATCAGGTACTAATGTTGGGATGGTGAAGAGGTCTGAGGTGCAGTCGGTGTTCCAGTTCATCCCAAAAGCTGTTCAGTAGGGTTGACTACTAGTTAGTTTTACTAACTAGTTCCGTCTCAGTGAGAGAGACACCACACGCGCAGTAGCGCACATTACAGGAGCGGTAAGAGCAAATGAGGAAAGTAATATTAAAGGTATTGTGTGTCCACTATTAAGGCACATGCCATTCGCTCCAAAGCAACTTCAGAAATCTGCAGTATTTCGAGTAAATGAAGATTTCATTTATTTATTAGATATACAGATTATGAAAAATAATAATAATAATAATAATAATATTAATAATCAATCAATAATAAAAAGAAAGACTGGAAGCCCAGGATTATTTACACTCGCTCATTTTCATGCTGTAGTGAGGATTCACTCGGTCTTATCACGCGCGCACACACCCTGATACATTGAGCTTAAAAAAAATACATGAGCAGAATTAATGGAACAAAAATAATCCTTACATACATACAGTACATACATATACATACAGAGAGAGAGAGAGAGAGAGAGAGAGAGAGGCAGCTATAAAAGCAGAATCATATTCAAGTATCAAAATACACACTGATTACTTTACAGTCTATTATTGTTCACATCTTTAACAAAAAATCTCTCAATCATTAAAAATACTCGCAAAAAAAAAGAAAAAGAAGAAAAAAAAAAAAGGAGTGCTGACGTTAGCGTTGTTAGTTTAGCGCTGTCCTGCCTGTGTTTAGCACTGTACCGACACCATCAGATTTAAAACCCTAAAATAAATGTCTTTTTCTGTAAACTAAGACTAGATGTGTAAAGTACCGCACTGTTCTAGATTTAGCATCTTCCCCACACACACACACACACACACACCAATTTCAGCATTTTCTCTGACTTGTTCAGCAAGCCCTGCTACTCACAAGTTGGTTTAAAAAAAAAAAAAAAAGAAAAAAACATCTGACATTTACACACACACACACACTCACACACGCTCGCACACACACTCGCGCGCACTGATTTTAGTGTCACTTTATACAAATGAAGAGAAGCAAAAAGTACCGTTAATTCTTTACTGCATTAAAAATCATTTGTAATTGCTAAAGAATACCAACTCTGGGGAGGAAAGTAAAACCCACAGAAGCCCGTTTGCACCACGGAAAAAAAAAACAATAAATAAGGTATAATTGTGACTTTATTTTATATCCTGCAATTCTGACTTTATTTCCCGCAATTGCGAGTTTAAATCTCACAAATCGGACCGTATTCCTCACAACTGTGTGCGAACATCTCGCAATTCTGACGTGTGTGTTTCCCCACAATTGCGAGTTCATATCGCACGATTTTTACTCCTTTTATTTATCCTTTGCGAAAAAGAAGAAGATTTTTGTGCTTTTTTTTTTGCGAAAAACCACTCGAATTGGCGAAATCTCAGATCGGTTGTACGAAATTGTTTCGCACGCTCTTTCGCAGTGATGTTTGTTGCCAAGCGAGACCGTTTAGCTGTACTCGTGTTCCACGCACGTGAATCGAAAGGGGCCTTGACCGAACGCGTGCTGTGATGACGTCACCTGACCTGTTCTGGCCCAAATCTGCAGGAAATTTGCGGTAATTTTGAAAAAAATTGTTCAATTTTGTGTTCATTTCTGTGTTCGCAAAATCCTGGAGGGACTGGCATGTAGCCTGTTTATAGAGAACGATCGATGCTTTGTTGGTGCATTCTTCGTAACTCACTCAATGTCAAGTGGATGTCTAAAAAAAAAAAATAATAATAATAATAATAATAATAATAATAATTAAAAAAAACAAAATCAGAATTGAAAGATATGAAGTCAGCATCACCTTTTAAAAAGTTTCCCCCTCCGTCGTGGGAACGGACTTCTGTGAAAATCAGCTCTGTGGAAACGTGATTAATTGTTGTAAGCTAGCTGGCTAGCATGTATATGAAGACCAATAAACTTCTTCCTCTAAAATTGAAGACACGCCCACATCTCTAAGCCATAGTCACGCCAAATCAGCGCCGCTTCTCCATATATTAACTCAAAGATGCAGCTATATTTCGATATATGACGAACGTTCTAATGCATTATTTATTTATTTATTTATTTATTTATTTAAAAAAAAAAAAAAAATTTTAAGTAATCCGATGCTGTTTCCTTTACACGTGTCCTGAAGGCCTCATGGTCAGCTTTTGAAATGTCGTGGTAGCTGCTTAAAGTGATTACTTCGTGGGCGGGGCTTGGGATTGGTCAACTAACTCGGTGATCCATTAGGTGAGTTTGAGTCAGATTAAAAGTCTCGTACCGTTAAAACGTCCAGTAAAAACTTCCACTCAGCCCAGGTATATAGTCATGTCCTACAGTCTGAGTGCACTAGTGAGACTGCAGGGGGAGTGACTACACTGAGTGCACTAGTAG
>JANDJT010000050.1:23309054-23313526 GCA_024331685.1 Stegophilus panzeri
CGAAACTCGCAGAGGTTCGGTCCATGTCAGTTAACCAGAAAAAAAAATTTAAATAATAAAAAATGTAAAGAAATCCAAAAAGCCTCCTGTTTGTGTGCTTGGCTGTGGTGAGTTGTTTTTTTTTGGTTTGGCAGTCGCGTTTCCGTTCAGATGGAAGACGAAGGCAGACTGACCCCGCCCACAGAGCCTCACCGCGGCCGACGCCCACTACACACATGCGCAGCACCAGAGAGAATGAGAGAGACAGCCAATCAGAGCAGGAAGACAGGCTGGGGCAGTGTGTGTGAATGTACATATTAAGGGGCTGTGTGTGTGTGTGTGTGTGTGTGTGTGTGTCACACACTGTGAGTGCAAGGAGAGTGAGAGACCAGGAGAAAGAGAGCGACACGTGGGAAGCAGTCACAGTGAAGGCACCCAGGAATCAAAGAAAGGGGATTGTGTGTGTGTGTGTGTGTGTGTGTGTGTGTGTGTGTGTGTGTGTGTTCAGTAGATGGGGGTCTCGTACTTGGGGTTGCTGACAGTGTGTTTGGGGTCTTTGGGCTCCACAAGCCATGAAGGGTCATCTGCAGACTCCACCTACAACACACACACACACACACACACACACAGCTCTTACACAACTAAGATACAATTAATAAATCCCAAGCTCTGCCCACACTGATACTCTTACTAACTGGGACAAGCAGAAAAATGTGACTTGTGCTCCTGAACATGAACGTGTAACTAACATCATCGCCAAGTGAAGACAAACTATTTCAAACACTTGACCTTTCTGTGACCTTGATCTAAATCATCAGCTCATCTGACTTAGTTACAATGATAATTCGATATCGAGCCTACAAATATCCAGCTACTCGTGCTCTTGAGAACGTGCTAACAATCCACACAAGGATAGCGAGACAAATGTCCATTTACGTGCACGTAACGTATGTAATGCGTAATGTACTCACAACCCCTGGCTTTTGTGCCCCTCCACGCGGTTTAGGCACTGGTCTGCTACTCTTGGTGCTGATCTCGGACTCCGTCCCTACTGCTAAACTTTGCTTCTGCTTCTGATTGGTCCTCTGAGCCTGGAGAGCCAGCTGATAGGCCACTTCAAACGCCTGTCCCAGAGTCAGGATGATCTCATAGGTCAGATTCTGCAGAGGCAAGAACATATCCTCCAAGTGTGAGTCCTCCAAGTGTGTTTGTGTGTGTCTTTATGACCATGTGTGTGTGTGTGTGTGTGTGTGTGTGTCTCACCACATCCACCGTACTGAAGACATGACAGTAATGGTGGTCGGTCTGCAGGTCTTTGGTGATGTATGCGAACGTACACAAATCCTCTGGATCCTGAGCCGCACAAGAGATGTTCCTGATCTCATGTTCTGCTATGATGTTCTACACACACACACACACACACACACACACACACTCATTAAAACAACATCCAGGCGGGACCGTCTTGCTTAAGATAGAAAGAGAGAGTTACCTTATTAGCCGCGTCGATGAACTTGACTCCTTTATATGTGATGGAGAGGACGATGGTAGGAACCTTCCTCATCTGCTCTGTAGACCTCTATACACACACGCGCGCGCACACAGACAGAGAGAGACATGATGTCAAGACATGGTGGCTCTAATGTTTAGGTGAACCAATGCAGCAGAGTGTCTGCAGATATACAACAGATCAAAGACACGCCCATCTGTGACACCCAAAGACACGCCCATCTGCGACACCCAAAGACACGCCCATCTGCGACACCCAAAGACACGCCCACCTGCGACACCCAAAGACACGCCCACCTGCGACACCCAAAGACACGCCCATCTTTCAGCAGACCTTTCATCCGTATAGTGGGGAGGTGTACACACACACACACACACACACACACACACACACACACACACACTTACCCTCATCTTAGCGCAAGCGTCTTGTGTAGACTCGGTTCCTCTCAGGTCCTTAATGAGCATGGAACCTAAATACTACACACACACACACACACACACACACACACACACACACACACACACCATTGTCATACAGACTGCAAAGTAATACACTGTCCCAGTACCAGACTCCATGATTAATGTAATGTCATTAGTGTGACTCTACTACAGTGTGTTCTGATTGGTAGAGCAGCAAAGACAATAACACACAGCGTCAAACCAATAGAATACTGTGCATCTCTCCACCTGTCTGTCTGCCACAATCTATCTGAACAATCTGTCTCTGTATGTCTATTTAGTCTATCCAGCTGTCTAACCTTCTGTCTGTCTGTCTGTCCATCTGTCTGTCTCAGTGTTAAACAGTAGGTGTGAATCATCATGAGCGCAGTGGCAGATTAAGGGTTGGTGTGTGTGTGTGTGTGTGTGTGTGTGTGTGTGTGTTGTAGGACGTACATTAGCCTCGTAGCCGCAGGACTCAAATATGAGTTTCTCTGGTTTGTGATGCCAGTTCTGCACAGGTGCACATGGAGCTGTCTGACTGGGGGGGCGCAGGGTCAACCTCGACTCAGCACGCTGGTCCTCATACCTCTCCTGTGAGAGGGAGGGAGAGAGAGAGAGAGACAGAGAGACAGAGAGAGAGAGAGACACAGAGAGAGAGACAGACAGACAGACAGAGAGAGAGAGAGAGAGAGAGAGAGAGAGAGAGAGAGACAAGGTCTAAGATGTCTGTACCTAAAATTACTGACATCGGCGATGGTTATTTCGTGCGCATTTTATTTTGTGTTCATTTTCTGTACCTATTAGCTCCGCCCCGTTAAGAGCAAACGAGTGTGTGTTATCGATGACATCATAACGGACGGATGAGACGGAGCGAGTTTCTTTTTCATGGTAAGATATATGGGATGGAGTGGGTCATGAATGACACCTGATAAATCTGCATAAATGTGTTGTTCCACTAAGTGTGAGTTTAAGCGCTACTTAATCTCAGATATGTGGTGAAGAATACGCTCAACAGGAACACTTCAGAATCACATCATCAGAAACAGAACTAAACAAACATTAAACAAACATTTTCAAACATATAAAGTTTGACACTTTCCCATGTAAAGAGACAAAAACAATATCCAGGACATTTTTATTCCAGCTGCAGGTAGATGATGTCTTAATATCAGTGTTACAACAGCTGGCCAATCAGCACACTCACTGGATCTGTGTGAACCAATCAGCACATGTGATGCACAACGTGTGCGAGCTATGGTTACCCAGAGGTCCCTTCTCCACGCCTCTCCACATGCAGGAGAATAAGTCGGTCTTGACGGTGCGTACCTGTGCTCTGGATCTGTTTGACAGGTCATAGTCTGACTCCGCCACCTTTGTCCTCCCAGAATCCCCTGCAAGATCCACTGAGTGATGTGTGTACAAGTCTGGGAGACCCAGAGTAGATGATGATGCCTGAGGCATCAGATCAGGACACTGACACACACACACAAATACAAAAAACATATTCGTAATAATTAATCAGACAGTAGTACAAGAGATGTGTGGTGTGTGTATGTGTTGTGTGGCGTGTGTGTGTGTGTCTCACTCTGATTTGAGAGAGTCGAGGTGGTTTCACTGGTGGCTCGTCATACAGTCGCTCAGTTAATGATGCGATAATTCGCTTCCTGTGACCCAACAAGGTGATCTTCAGCACCTACACACACACACACACACACACACACACACACACACACACACACACACAATAAGCACTGTGCACCTCAGGGTGCTGTTATAACACTGCTGATATGCTATAGACACGCTAAACAGCACTGACTGAACTACAGTGGACATAAAAAGTCTACACACCCCTGTTAAAATTCCAGGTCCCCCCCCCATGTCAAATCTTTTCCACCTTTAATGTGACTAACACTACCGGTCAAAAGTTTAGACACACTCATTCGTTATTTCCAACATTTTAGAATGATAATAATAAAGTCATCAAAACTCTGGAAGAACACAAATGGAAGAATATGATTTTTTTTAAAAAGAAATTTAGAATATGATTTCTGAATTATTTCTGAATCTTTTGGTCTGTAACTGAATTGAAAGAAGAAAAAGAAGAGCTGATGTGCGTTATTCCACCACTAGGGGGCGAAATACTTATTGAAACCATGTCTCGGTAATGTTAGTGAACACTTATGGCACTGTTTTGTGTAGCTGGTACACATAAGACCTCAAATATGAGGAAATGAAAGTTGAAATTCTGATCTATCGTCAACCAAAGTTGGCCTTGTGTACGGTACGTGCTTGTGTGTGTGTGTGTGCGCGTGTGTGTGTGTGTGAGCACTCACATTTACTATCTCGAGCTCCCACAGGTTCCTCACTGCCTCGAGTGTGTTGTATCCGCTTTGCAGGAAGTTGTGCAGATATTCACTCAGACCCAACGAGTCCAACCAAGAGGAGAGAGACACACTGCCCTCACAGCCTTTAACCTACACACACAGATATATATATATATATATATATATATATATATATATATATATATATACACACAC
>JANDJT010000050.1:23340526-23355203 GCA_024331685.1 Stegophilus panzeri
CGGGGGGGGGGGGGGGGAGTGTTATATGTCATCACTATGTGCCTAAGGACGCACACACTCGCACACACTCTACTAGATAAAAAAACAATTATATTTGTCTGTCTCTTTAATTCTTGATCATCTGTCTCTCTCCATCTGATCATGTCAGCTATGACACAGTTACCATGGATACACCCCACCCCTCTTATTTCAAGAAGCAGAGCACACACACACACACACACACACACACACACACACACTCTCTCTCTCTCTCACTCTCTCTCTCTCTCTTTTCCTTCAGCCACATTACACACATTTTCTGATGATGCACACAGACAAACATGGAAAAGCTTCCAGCCTTCCAGTGAAAGTGTGTGTGTGTGTGTGTGTGTGTGTGTGTGTGTGTGTGTGTGTGTGTACAAGGGGAGATGGAGTGTACTAACCAGATTCAAGCATGAATAATGCATGTCTTCTGTTAGTTTAATTTATAACTTTATAAACTAAAAAAAAGAAATCAGTATGAACAGTGTGTCTGAGTCAGTATTCAGTATAGAATTCAGTATACGTCAGAACACTCACAAAAAGCCCCTTCTAGCAAGTCGAGCAAAGGCTTCGTCATAAATACGCAGCAATGACGGTAAGAAACAACCTACAGCATGAAGAGAATCGAACACACAACCCAACGTTAGTCCACTGTGAAGTGGCTCGTGCTGCTGAACAATGTCTTCAGACGAAAGTCTCATGATCGTACACTACACAGCCAAAAGTATGTGGACACCTGATCATCACACCCGTACCTAGGCCTTCCTCAAACTGTTGCACAAAGCCAGCTCTAGACACACTCTCGTGCCTTCTGGATCCGTCCGTATATACAGGTAACGGCATCTTATGTCTAAGAACTGTTGTTAATATTCATTTGGGTACGTCACCGTCTTCTCATGTTGGGTCAGATCCATGATGATGTTTGGTTTTATATTCCAGGGTGGTAGAGGGTATGTGTCTGTGCTAGGATTTCCAAGTTAATATCCCTGTTCTCTAGATGGGGTTTTGTACATAGGTCTGGTTTCATACATACAGAGTGTGGAGAACTGCAGATTGAGCTGGATTAGTTTGATCTGCTTTTAGCTTGACTGCACAGTGCAGGGCTACTCCTCCTCCTCCTCCTACTACTACTCCTCCTCCTACTACTCTTCCTCCTCCTCCTCCTCCTCCTCCTACTACTCCTCCAACTACTCTTCCTCCTCCTCCTCCTCCTCCTACTACTACTCCTCCAACTACTCTTCCTCCTCCTCCTACTACTACACCTCCTCTTCCTCCTCCTCCTCCTCCTACTACTCCTCTTCCTCCTCCTCCTCCTCCTCCTACTACTCCTCTTCCTCCTACTGCTCCTCCTCCTCCTACTACTCCTCCTCCTACTCCTCCTCCTCCTCCAACTACTACTACTCCTCCTCCTCCTCCCTCCTCCAACTACTACTGTAACTCCTCCTCCTACTCCTCCTCCTCCTCCTACTACTACTCCTCCTCCTCCCTCCTCCGACTACTACTGTAACTCCTCCTCCTACTACTACTCCTCTTCCTCCTCCTCCTCCTCCTACTACTACTCCTCCTCTTCCGACTACTGCTCCTCCTCCTCCTACTACTCCTCCTCCTCCAACTACTCCTCCTCCTCCTCTTACTACTCCTCCTCCTCCTCCTACTACTACTACTCCTCCTCCTCCCTCCTCCGACTACTACTGTAACTCCTCTTCCTACTCCTCCTCCTCCTACTACTACTCCTCCTCCTCCCGCCTCCGACTACTACTGTAACTCCTCCTCCTCCTCCTACTACTACTACTACTACTACTACTACTACTAGTCCTACTCCTCCTACAACTCCTCCTGCTACCCTCCTCCTCCTACAACTCCTCCTTCTCCTACTCCTCCTCCTCCCTCCTCCGACTACTACTATAACTCCTCCTCCTACTACTACTACTAGTCCTCCTCCTCCTACAACTCCTCCTCCTCCTGCAACTCCTCCTACTAATAATAATAAGTTCCAGTGCTTCTTGTTAGGTGTTTGTTATTATCCAGTGCACTTCTCTCTCACACGTTGGGTCGTGGTGTTTGAAGACATGATGTAGTCATTTCATTCAAAGCGGGATTTTTTTGGAATACACCACTTAACACCTTCTTACATTTTTCACACGCATCCAGATACAAAAAAATAAAATAAAATTTAAAAACCCGGCCCTAATGAATTTCATGTCATCGCAGAGTTAAAGAGAGACACGAGTGTTGTAATGGGGTCACACTGAACGTGACTGAGAAATGGCGAATAGAACTCGAGCAGCATACCCAACATACCCAAGCGAGGCCGACTAGGAAAGAGAGAGCATGCAGAAAGGTCAGAGGTCAGGGTTCAGGCAGATTCAGGCTTGGGTACACACCTTGGCATTAATATAGGGGTCAAACGGGCCACAGCGTTTGAATTCTCTGTGGTCTAGAGTCTGGGGGAGGAAAAGAACAGGATGGAGATGAAGTCAAATGTCTCAAACACACAGACACACAGACACACACAGGATTAATGATGAACATTGCGATGGTGTTATGAACCAGGCAAAGAAACACTAAAAAGCAGGAAATGGCTAAAAATGAAATGAACGGTATTCAGGTATTCGTTTTTGATTAGTTGTTTTACATCATCATCAAATTCATTTCATTTTGAGTCATTTTACATAAAATGAAGAAAAAAAAAATGAGTGAGGAGAAATTATAATTAATAAGGAAAAATGAATAATGACAGTGAGACAGCGACGCACAGCAGCCTAACGTCAGCATCGTAGCACGTTCCAACGCTTTCAGTGTCAGGCTATTAACATCACAGCACCACACACACACACACACCCCTCCTGAAAAATAAACACAAGTGGACTGGACACTCATCAGAGGATTGGACTGAGCCAACAGACAGAGTGTGTGAGACATACAGACAGACAGACAAATAGACAGATGCTATATCAAAGCCTCACAATCTGCTCTTGCTTCAGACAGACAGAAAAACTGCTTCACAGAGCCACAGATTATCATAATCGCCCCCTCTGCTTAAAAATGGTTTGCTCTGGGTTGGGACACACTGACGAGACACTGCATTTGGCAGACAGAACACATAAATATACAGACAGAGACAGATAAACAGTCAGAAAAATCAGGTCCTCCTCATCAGTTCAGGAATGGTTTGTTGTGGACAGACACAACAGAGTGAGACAGTTAAGAGAGAGACATGGACATAAAGAGAGAGAAAGAAAATCAGTTCCCCCACTGTCTGTCTGTTTAGGAGAGATTTCTTCTAGCTGTGTGTTTATAGACAGACTGATTGTTTGACAGTGAGACAGAAAGACAGACAGACAGGTATCCAGAGTTTCACAGATAGACAGTTTGACAGATGAAAACAGACAAAATGAGAGTGAATGACAGATCATTTTCTTCTCCCACTCTGCTCAAAAATGGTTTGCACTGGGTAAGGACAGACAGACAGACAGACAGTTGGTTTAAAGTGAGGCAGACAGAAAAACAGGCATAAATGGGTAAATAAAACAGACAGACAGACAGCTTGAAAGAAAGATAAACAGACCGATAGAAAAATCATATCCTCCTCATCAGTTCAGGAACGGTTTGTTGTGGACAGACACGATGAGAAACAGAGAGAAAGACACATAGCCAGTCACAGATCTTGACAGACGGACAGACAGACAGTTTGATAAATATATACACAGACAGATTTTAAAAAGATCAGAGCCATCTGTTTAGACATGGTTTGAGAGTGATCGAGAGAAAGATAGAGAGAAAAAACAATCAGATACCCCGGTCTGTCGAGGAATGGTTTCTTCTGGCTTTGGATTTACAGACAAACTGATAGTTTGACAGTGAGACAAAAAGAAAGACAGACAGGAAGCGAGAGTGTCACAGATAAATACAGTGCTGTAAACTGTAAATTACTAAATTATTTCAGAAATTAAAACAAAATTGAAGATAAAACGAAGGCGACCTGAGTAAACACCAAATACTGTTTTTAAATGATAATGTAATTTATTGAAGCAAAAAAGTTATCCAATACCAACTGGGCCTGTGTGAAAATGTATTTGCTCCTGTAGTTATTAATTCCCCGAATCTATGAAACTGCGTTCATAATGGGGTTCAGCTGGACTAGACACACCCAGGCCTGATTACTGCAAACCCTGTTCAATCAAATCAACACTTACACAGAACTTTTACAACAGTATGACTGAAATTCCAGAAACGATGACGAAGAAGGGGATTGAAATGCATCAGTCTTGGAAGGGTTACAAAGCTATTTTAAAGGTTCTGGGGCTCCAAAGGACCACAGTGAGAGCAGTTATCTCCAAATGGAAAAACCAGACACAGTAGTGAACCTTCCCAGAAGTATCCGACCTTCCAAAATTCCTCCAAGAGCACAGCGACGGCTCATCCAGAAAGTCACAAAAGAGCCAAGGACAACATCAAAGGAACTACAGGCCTCTCTTGCATCAATAAAGGTCACTGTTCATGACTCCAGTATCAGAAAGACACTGGGCAAAAATGGCATCCATGGAAGAGTGGCGAGGTGAAAACCACTGCTAACCAAGAACATCATTAAGGCTCGTCTAAATTCTGCCAAAACACACCTTGATGATCCTCGGACCTTTTGGGAGAATGTCCTGTGGATTGAGGAGTCGAAAGTGGAACTGTTTGGAAGACAGGAGTCCCGTTACATCTGGAGTAAATCAAACACAGAATTCCACAAAAAGAACATCATACCTATAGTTAAGCATGGTGGTGGAAGTGTGATGGTGTGGGGATGCTTTGCTGCTTCAGGTCCTGGGCAACATGCAATAATTGATGGAAACATGAATTCTGCTCTCTACCAGAAAATCCTAAAGGAGGATGTACAGTCTTCAGTCCGTAAGTTGAAACTCAATCGCAACTGGATAATGCAGCAAGACAAAGATCTTAAATGGCAGTTCATGCTCGAAAACCCTCCAGTGTGGCTGAACTAAAGCAGTTCTGCAAGAAGAGTGGGCCAAAATTCCACCACAGCGCTGTGAAAGACTGATCTCCAGTTACCGGAAGCATTTGGTTGCAGTTATTGCTGCTAAAGGTGGCACAACCAGATTTTAAGTTTAAGGAGGCAATTATTTTTTCACATGGGTGATAGGTGTTGGATAACCTATTTTTTACTTCAATAATTTTTTTTTTTTTTTTAAATAAATAAAAACGGTATTGTGTGTTTACTCAGGTTGCCTTTGTCTTGTGTTGTATTTCGTTTGAAGATCTAAAACTATTGAGTATGAGATATACAAAAAAACAGAAATCAGGATGGGTGCAAATACTTTTTCACAGCACTGTGGTTTGAATGACAAAAATATTTAAACAACGAGACAGACACAGAGATAGAAGAAAGATAGGAAGTCCGATCCTCCCCGTCTGTTCAGGAATGGCTTCTTCTGGCTTAGGATTTACAGACGAACAGAACGTTTGACAGTGAGACAGTGAGACAGACAGACAGACTCTGAAACACTGATAGTTTGAGAGATGGACAGAGAAACAGACAAAGAAAGACTGACCGAGAGACAGAGAGAAAATGAAATCCTCCCCATATACTCAGGAATGGTTTGTTCTGGCTCTGGATAAACAGACAGACAGTTTAGCAGACAGACAGATAGACAGACAGGACGTATTAAAACAAACCTGTTCGTTGAGTTTGGGATATGACGTCCCCTTATGGATGAGCAGCCGGACGATGCGCTGATCTCCTTTCCACGCAGCGAGATGAAGCGGATAACAGCCCTTATTATCTGCTACGTTAGTGACAGCATCGCTCTTCAACAACAACTCCACCACCTCACTAACAGACAGACAGACAGACAAGTAAAAAAAAACATCCGAAGTATATAACATTTATAATAAACTGCCTCCTTTGACCTGTCTCACCCCATCGCTCTGTAAGGCGCTCACCTGTGTCCGTTCAGCGCGGCGTGGTGGAGAGGTGTGTATCCGTTACTGTCCACACAGTTCACATTTGGGACCCTCCAAATACTGCAGAGGCAAACACCACAGTTTATTATTTAACTAGCTTACGTAAGCTAACGTGACAGGGTTTCTGACAGGATTCTCAGGTTACGTTCATAAACATGCGTAATCTTCAGTGCTAGCTCTAGACAGCTAACTTAAACGAGCTAACCTGACATGATTTCTGAGAGGATTTTCAGTTTAAATGTACATCCAGGTTCAAAAATTCCACTGTTAATTTTTGATAGTTATTTTACGTGAGCTAACCTGACAGGATTTTCAGGTGACATTCATGAATGTTCACAATCTTCACTGCTAACACTACACAGGTAGCTTAAAATGAGCTAATCTGACTAATGCTACATTAATGCGCATGAGCTAACCTGACAGGATTTTCAGGTGACGTTCATAAATGTTTTCCTTTTCAGTGCTAATAGTGTATAGTTAATGTACATGAGCTGACAGGATTTTGAAGTTATAAATGTTTATAATCCTCACAGCTAACTCTAGATAGCTAACTTACATCAGCTATCCTGACAGGATTTTTATGTTATATTCATAAATGTTTATAATCTTTGTTTCTAATGATGCATAGCTAGCTTAAATGAGCTAACCTGACAGGATTTCAGAGGTTATATTCATAAATGTTTATAATCCTCATAGCTAACTCTAGATAGCCAGCTTTCATCAGCTATCCTGACAGGATTTTCAGGTAATATTCATAAATGTGAATAATCTTCACTGGAAACACTAGATAGCTAGTGTACGTGAGCTAATCCGTCATAATTTCTGTGAAGATTTTTGGGTTACGTTCGTAAATGTTTTCACTGCTAATGCTAGGTACAGCTTACATCAGCTAAACTTACAGGATTTTCCAGGTCATAATCATTAATGTTCATAATGCTCACTGATAACTAGATAGTTACCTTACATGAACTAACCTGATGGGATTTCTGAGAGGATTATCAGATTTTGTTCATAATGTTCATAATCTCCACAAGCTAGTTAGCAAAGCTTACATCAGCTAACCTGACAGGATTGTCACTTTGTACTAATTAATGTTCATAATGCTCACTGCTAACTCAGGTCAGCTAACTTACATGAGCCAATCTTATAGGATTTCTGAGAGAATTATATTCACAATCTTCATAATCCTCAATGCTAATGAGAGTTAGCTCGTTTAAATGAATTAACCTGGCTGGATTTCTCAAAGGATTTCAAACCTATATTCATAAATGTTAACTGCTAACGCTAGTGAGCTAGCTTAAAAAATTAGGAGAGTGGAAAAGTGAAAGAGGATCAGGCAAACAGAAAAAGAGGGAAAACATGGAAAAGACAGAACAATAAAATTTTATACATATATGAAGACAGGAGTGAAAAGGAATAAGAGAGGGGGGACGTGCAGAGGAAGGGAAGAAGAAGAGGATGGAGGAAAAAGTCATAGGATAAAAGAGAAAAAGATGAAAGATGAGATGAGACAAGGACAGAGGAAAAAAAAACTAGTCCATCTGTGTCTCTCTCTCTCTCTCGCTCTCACACACACACACACACACACACTTGTGTAATGGTGTAATGACATCATCCACCTCCTTTCTTTAATACCCCAACCTTGTTGACCCATGCAGTGGTATCGTCATGGTGACTAAGCCTTGGTGCCACAATTGAGACTCATTCAGAGTGATGCTGTGTTAATGAGAGATAACGAGGAGAGAAGGAGAGAGGGAGAGAGAGAGAGACACACACAGACAGAAAGAGAGAGAGAAGAGGGCAGAAAGAAATACAGAGAGAGAGAGAAAAAGCGTAAAAGACAAACAGACAGAAATAGAGAGAGAAGAGGGCAGAAAGAAATACAGAGAGAGAGAGAGAGAGAGAGAGAGAGAAAGCGTAAAAGACAAACAGACAGAAATAGAGAGAGAAGAGGGCAGAAAGAAATACAGAGAGAGAGAGAGAGAGAGAAAGCGTAAAAGAGAAACAGACAGAAATAGAGAGAGAAGAGGGAGGAGAGAGAGAGGCTAGAGAGAGAGAGAGGGAGAGAGATAGAGGATAGAGAGAGAGAGAGAGAGAGAGAGAGAGAGAGAGGACAGAGAGCGAGAGAGAGCTATGCATGAACACTGTTACAGGTTCCCTGAAATGACTCGACATGGAGAAAGCACACAGCCGGTTGTGTGTGTGTGTGTGTGTAAGACGTGCACACTGAAAGGAAACTCTAATCCCTAATATCGCCACAGAGGAATCAGACCAATGGAGGTTGCAGCTTACAATAAATTTTCCCATGATGCACTGCAAACATTAGCGTCCCTGTATCCTCTTTCAGGCCTGTAGCGTGGTGTAGAGCTTTATCTCACGCACTAACCGTTAATTAGCCCATAACTAGCAGGCTAGCTGAGTTTCAGTCAATACTGTGCACTTTATTGATCAGATTCTTCCATCTGTGTAGACTTGACTCCGTGAAGAACTGACTTTACTCACTTCCCTACGCTCTACGCCCTACACTCGCTCGCGCACGATTTACTTACTTCGAATTTAAATGCGTTACCATGTTTACAAAAATAAAAAAAACAAAACACTATTTTCTTGTTAGAGCCATTACACAGGTATGGCATGGATAAGGTGTGACTGATCCACCCCAACGTCAGACGCTGATCACATCTGGAGCACATTTTGGGGTTTTGGGTAACAGGGACATTGTGGACATTTCATTTTGACTGTGTGATGTTTTATACTGTTTTAATCTAGTAGTTCTACACCGTGGCTGGTTTCATGTCATTTTCTGGCCACTCGAATAGCGCACGCACGCACGCACGCACGCGCACACACACACACACACACACACACACACCTATTTTTGGGAGAACTGGGTCGACCGGCGCTGTGGGACTTTCTGCCCATCCGGCCGCTTCTTTTATAGTGATAACCAAACCTAAAACTGCAGGCAGCGACAGCAGGGGGCCAAGCACCGACACCGAGAGGTGACGCTTAAAGGATGTAAAAGCATTAATATTACCGGAGAATCTCTGGACTCTCTACTCCCCTCCACATCAGCCATGTCAGTTAAAAACACAGAGCAATCAAATATAGAGAACATTCTCGGAGACGTGATGGTTCAGTGGGTTTTAGGTAAGTTATAGACAAGTTACGTCGTCATGGTTACGTGACCTACTAACGACCGAGCCCTACAACCAGATCTTATAATAGAAAAGGTCAAACGTTGACCACTTTTCGCCACTGATGAAGTCCTTTGTTGTGCTGGCAGTGTGTTTTTGGGTCATCGCCCTGCTGTGTGATGAAGTTCCTCCTGTTAGATTGGATGCATTTCTCGGTTTCTGTAGACATCCGAATTCATTCTGCTGCCTCCATCATGAATTTAAATGAACTCCAAAACTCCATCTTGCTTCAGATCCAGACGGATGAGACCAATGAAGGAGCCACATCAGTAAGTCAGCAAAGCACAAGAAGGAAAAAAAAAAAAAGCTACAGCACAAAACACATGCTGAACAGAGAGATGGTTTATCAGTCAGGAACACGGCTCTGACACAGGAAGTGTTCAGCAAGAACATACGACTCTTGTTATCAGCGACAAAAAAACAACAACAACAATATATTAAATGCCAGGGAGGTCTTTACTGGAGTTCATTTTACAAGTAAGGGTCAGTGAGTAAATGTAGTTTGGGATGAAGGAGAGGTTTTTTTTTTTTGTTTTTTTTTTTTTTACACGTACGCTAGCATATTACGACAACTTGCACTACCCCTCCTGGCCTACAAGAGTCAGTAGAGAGCAGTAAAGCAGGTCTTCAGTGTGAAAGACAACAACAAAGGACAATGCTTAGGCAACCTCTCGTGACGATTCGTACCCTTATACACTTTAAGGCTAGAATTATACAAGCGCAGGTACGCTCTAACCTGCACTCGTTTTCGTCTCGTCCGGTTTTTTTCTTCGACTATCTTGAGAATCAACGGCCCTGGGTCACTGCTTCCACCATGTGGAAGAACTAAATAGTGCAAAAGAATTAAATGCTCATGTGAGACCATTGTGTTACAAAAATTCTGGTGTGTGTACTCTGCTGATGACGCAATTCACGTCGCGTGTACTCTACACTGTTCCGAGCGTATGCGTAAACAGTGAAGCATACTTTGGGCTTTAAGGGGCGGTCCTACTAGACTTTCCGCATGCGCAGTTTCCACTGGAGTCCATTCATACGCACGCGAATGCTGGCGATCGGAAACGCAAGCTTCATGTGAGTGAAGAAGTTTTGCATTTCGCTTCGTTCCAAAGGTCAAGTTTGGTGACCTACGAATTCGTATCACGTGAAGACGTGCAACGACGAGACTGACACATCACGGCATGACTTCTTTAGGAAATCGAGGATTTAGGAAGCACCGATTATAGCGGTGTCGCACCATCCCGTTTTAATACGGCACAGCTTTAAAAGAATATAAAATAAATATTGCCAACTCATCGCCGGCTAATTAGCAGATAGCGTACAAGATTAGCGCTGTACTTGGCTAAAGCCTGATGCAGCTAACCACACGCGACCTGTTGCCGATTATTATATTTATACACGTTACGTTTATAAATCGACTCGTCACCTGTAGATATTGCTGAGGGCATTATGGGTAACACACACAGAGATCCTATCAGCGTACAAACGTACAATCACCGCCACCGAAAAGCCTTGCTAATACACCCTCTGTGTGTCAGAGTGGAGCCTGAGTTTCTGTTTTAGTAAGGACACTAAAAAAAAAGGAAGTGTTACTTTAAGACATCCGGAAAGATGGGGTTACGTGAAAATAAAATGTCAAGAGATCTGATCTCTCTCTCTTATTTTAGTGATGAGTACTGCAAGTAGGTTTGTTTTATTTAAACGTTTAAAAAAAAAAAAAAAAAGAGAGTAATTAATTACTCGACATTTATTTTAAAATAGTAGTTAACATTTGTGGAAGGAGTCTCCAGTTCGAGCGCGTCGTAACAGTTTTCCAGCACGGGAAAGTCTTCAGGACAGACGAGTTTGCAGTTTCGTTAACTTCACAATCTGCAATGTTGTTGTTTTTTTTTGTCTTGTTAACTTCAAAACAGAAAGAGACAGAGAAAGAGAGAGATGCTAGTGAGGAAACGAGTGTCTGCAACCGTCTACATAACATAATTGATAATGAACTAACACGTTATTAAATGTAACATTAAATGTAACTAAACATGGGATAAAAAATTATGACGTCGTTCTACAGTTAATGAAAAATTGATTCCAAGTGAAGATATCACAGGTCACCCTGTGCTCTGACCCCAGCTTCCTAACAAGCTAGGATAGGCAAAGAAAAGAATTTCACTGTACTTTAATGTATATGTGACAAAAGCTTCTTCTTCTTATTATTATTATTATTATTATTATTATTATTATTATTATTATTATGGAGATGATTCAGAGTACAGGAGGCTGGTGGAAAAACACCTGCAGCTTAACAACAACAGGACAACCGAACTGGTGGTGAATTTCCAGTTTGTTAAGAAACCTGTCCCCATGAAGGAGGGAGAATGTGGAGATGGTGCACGAGGGTCTTCCTGAATAACAGACTGGACCGTCTTCTTTCTCAGGACACTACTATGGTCTTCCATCCGTCTGTTGTGGCTAACTCTTCTTCTGTGGTCTGCTACGGGGGGAGGGAAACGCCAAGCGCTGATCAGGAAGTCCAGGAGTCTTAACTTACTATAGCCAAATATATTTAGCTCAATATTATATTCTTACCCATGATCTACACAAAATCCACGCTTTTTCAGCTTGGGCTAATTCCAAAATGGCCGCCGATTCACTACAGATGTTCGGTGTAGAGGGTATAACACACGTGTATGAGATTTCAGCCACACTAAAACAGCAAATACGTATGCGTTGTATTTTCAAGCCGACTTATAATTAATTTGCACCCTGAATTCTCGCGATTATTTAAGTATTGGCAACCTTGCCTTCCTTTACCTTGCTTGCTATTAATGCAGGACAGCAAATTCGCCATGTATCGCGTTCAGTAGGGAGGGAGACGAACAGAAAACGCGCCACGTTTTGAGCATTTGAGTATATTTTAGTAGCGGATTTAAGTGGTTCCATGAAGGTATTGGATTAGTCTACTAGTCAACAAACCATCTCTTTCGGCGTGTCGTGATGGAAAATGGACACGGGTACTCGTCCAGAGTCGTTCATCAAGAGGAAATCCTACAACTGCAAAAGCACCACTTAACCCTAACCCCCCCCAACTGCTGACCCGGACAAGAAAACACATCCGCACCGGTGCCGAGTTGCACACGCAAGCAGAAGGAAAGGTCCAAAAGTAACGAGTTAGCATAAGGGCTTTTCCGATTGCAAGGCGAAAAAAAAAAAAAAAAACTAAACAAAAAACGTTTGAAGTGCACAGGCAGGAAAAAGGGCCTCAGAGGTCTAGCTTTGAAAACAGCGGGTGGGACACGGGCCGAGGATAAACGAAAAAAAAAAATCGGGAATCGCTGAATGAATTTAAGGGCCATAAAGTCCGAACACATGGTAGCGCTGACCAAAAACACGCTTTTAAATCTGTGGAATCTGCGCTCTAAAGGAAAAACTGCACACTTCTTGGTAAAATGACACATTGGGGATCTTGTAAATTAAAAATACTGTGCGCGCGTGTGTGTGTGTGTGTGTGTGTGTGTGTGTGTTTTAACAGCTTTAACACAGAAACCACAGCAAAGCAACGTAAATCCACTCCTCTCACCTGATGACTCAGCATTATTTTCTCAGCCATGACTGAACCAGGTTTTATTTCTGAACTTCTAAGAACACACACACACGCGCGCGCGCGCACACACACACACACACACACACACACACACACACACACAACTGTGAATAAGTCCACATGACTCTGCCCACACACTAAAGTGGCACCACGAGATGATGCCACCAAGAAGCACCAGTTCGTCACACACATTCGTGGACAGAATGCAACACACACAGACAGACACACACACACAGACAGACACACACACACACACACAGACAGACACACACACACAGACAGACAGACACACACACACAGACACACACACAGACACACACCGTTTGAGTTTCTGGATTTCGTAAGACGTAAACCTCACACCCAATCCAACAGGTTAGCGAGCGCGCTTCCCTCCCTCCCTCGCTCCGAAACACATCAACGATTCTGTAAACCGGATTCAAACGTGACAAATACAGAATCAATTCTCGGTATTAAATACAACACTACACATATCTGTTGGCTTTAATGATCATTAAATGACCTCTCTGTTGTTCACATATACAGTACACTGTGCATATATAAGCTGGCCTCTCTGCACTCCTACATCCTGCGCTAGAAGAAAATGACGGGTCATAATCACATCCATAGTGATATTATAGAAAGAGCCAGAAGCGGTGAACAGAGAGAGACAGAGCGGCGGCAGATCGTCTGAGTGGAGACGCACTATTACACACAGGAAGTTGTGACTAAATTAAAAAAAAAAAAAAAGAGCAAAACAGGACGCTGAGGCAGAATGTGCGAGATCAGTGGGGACAAAACAGACCTCAAGCGTAGCACATCATATCCTGTGTGTGTGATTCATTAGTGCTGAATATAACTTCAGAATGGCATTCTTAAATCACAGTATTCTTCAGGAGTGTTTAATCTGATAAACCCTGTCTGTCTGTCCACACATCTGCCTGTCCACACATCTGCCTGTCCACACATCTGCCTGTCTGTCTGTCCACACATCTGCCTGTCCACACATCTGCCTATCTGCCTGTCCACACATCTGCCTGTCCACACATCTGCCCGCTGCCTGTCCACACATCTGCCTGTCCACACATCTGCCTGTCCACACATCCGCCCGCTGCCTGTCCACACATCTGCCTCTCCACACATCTGCCTGTCCACACATCTGCCTGTCCACACATCTGCCCGCTGCCTGCCCACACATCTGCCCGCTGCCTGTCCACACATCTGCCTGTCCACACATCCGCCCGCTGCCTGTCCACACATCTGCCTGTCTGCCTGTCCACACATCTGCCCGCTGCCTGTCTTTCTGTCCACACATCTGCCCGCTGCCTGTCCACATCTGCCCGCTGCCTGTATGTCTGCATGTCTAGTAGAATGCCTCCCTCACCCAGCGATCATCTGCCTTCTTGTCCAGCCTTTTGTCTGCCTGTCTTTCCGGTTGTATGTTTGCCTGTCTGCATGTATAGTTATCTGCCTGCCTGTTTGCTTCTCTGTCCAGTTATCTGTTTGTCCACCTTTTCAGCTGCACTGCTATCTGGCTGTGTCTGTCTACCTGTTAGTCTAGCTGTACATGCCTGTACGTCTGACCATCTGTCTGTCTAGCCGCCTGTCTACCTGCCAATCCAGCTCTGTTTGCATGTCTCTCCAGCCGTCCGTCTGTCTGCATGTCTCTCCAGCCGTCCGTCTGTCTGTCTGTCTGTCTGTCTCTCCAGCCGTCCGTCTGTCTGTCTGTCCGTCTGTCTGTCTGTCTCTCCAGCTGTCCGTCTGTCTGTCTGTCTCTCCAGCTGTCCGTCTGTCTGTCTGTCTCTCCAGCTGTCCGTCTGTCTGTATGTCTCTCCAGCTGTCCGTCTGTCTGTATGTCTCTCCAGCTGTCCGTCTGTCTGTATGTCTCTCCAGCTGTCCGTCT
>JANDJT010000050.1:23358507-23369824 GCA_024331685.1 Stegophilus panzeri
CTGGGAGAGAGGGTGAGGGGGGGAGAGAGACGGGGAGACAGACTGGCAGAGAGAGAGAGAGAGACTGGCAGAGAGAGAGAGAGAGAGAGAGAGAGAGAGAGACTGGCAGAGAGAGTGTGAGAGAGAGAGAGAGAGAGAGAGTGTGAGAGAGAGAGAGAGATGGGCAGAGAGAGACTGGCAGAGAGACAGGCAGAGAGAGACTGGCAGAGAGAGACTGGCAGAGAGACAGGCAGAGAGACTGGCAGAGAGAGACTGGCAGAGAGAGACTGGCAGAGAGACAGGCAGAGAGAGAGAGAGAGACTGGCAGAGAGAGAGAGAGAGAGAGAGAGAGAGAGAGAGAGAGTGTGAGAGAGAGACTGGCAAAGAGGCTGAGATGGGCAGAGAGACAGGCAGAGAGAGAGACTGGCAGAGCAAGAGAGAGAGACTAGCAGAGAGAGTGAGATGGGCAGAGAGATGGGCAGACAGACGGGCAGTGAGAGATAGGCAGAGAAGTGGCAGACAGAAAGAGATGGGCAGATGGGCAGGGAGACAGGCAGAGAGAGACTGGCAGAGAGAGAGAGAGCAAGAGAGAGAGTGTGAGAGAGACTGGCAGAGAGGGTGAGATGGGCGAGAGAGAGAGAGAGAGAGAGAGAGACTGACAGAGTGAGAGAAAGAGACTAGCAGAGAGAGTGAGATTGTCAGACAGACGGGCAGAGAGAGATAGGCAGAGAGACGAGCAGAGAGTGTGACGGGCAGAGAGACGGGCAGAGAGACGGGCAGAGAGAAAGTGAGACATGCATGAAATCTGTAAAATTACTACAAAATTCGTGATCATATTAAACACAGTGAGCGGTTTGTCCGTATCCTGTGTGTTTATTAGAACATTCGTGGTCCTTAATGAAGATCTTCAGTCTCACACACAAGCGGGAGAGAGAACGCTGCTCATCGCCACACTCCATTCTCACATCACTAATGTCCGCAGCTAAAAACACTGCGATGACGCAATCAGGGCTTTATTAAGAAAACGTTAAGGATATGATGTAGGGGTGTCACCGTGTCACGCTCAGGCATGGGCTACAATCAGACGCTTACTTTATCTCTTCTTTACTGTTTACCCATTCTTACTGCGTTCCTCACTCCAGAGGGTCGGCTGTGATTCCCCCAAATATTCATAATCCTCTCTTAATCTCTAGACTAAATCACACAAGCTGGGTTTCTCAGCGCAGCAGGAGACTCGACCGCACCACGTGTCATTTCCTCACAGCCGCTCTCAGGACAACGTGATAAACTCCGCCTCTGACAGAGATTTTATCCCAAAAAGTCATCCTCCAACAATATCAACAATGACGGGATGACGGGATTATTTTAATTTCGTTTAATTTTTTTAATCATACAAAGGCTTTTCTACAGAGATTCCGTTAATAAAAAGTTTATCATCATCCTCGGCTTATAAACGCTCGATTAATACCGCGATGTTTTTCGACTCGGTTATCATACCGATTACGTCATGATTATGCTTAACCTCTTACCTACATCATCAGAACATTACCGTGACCTGCTCTCAGTAAACCGCATTTTCACTGCAAAGGAACGTCGAGAGATCCCCACGAGCAGGAGGAAACTCGCTATACGTAAAATAACACCGTAGAGGCGGACGATATGACGCACATCGTATCATATATCATTCTCCAAGGCATTTTTATGCTACATGATGTGTATCATGATATACATGCGAGCCGACAAACTGCCAGCAAATCAGTAGTGTTAAAAAAACATTAGAAATTATAATAATGAATGTGTTTAGAATTAATAATAATAAAAAGTACACAGTATTGTGTAAAATAAAATAATGTAAAAATACATACATACATACATAAATAAATAAATAAATAGAAGAAAAAAGAAAACTGCTTGGTTAATATTTAGAAACAAATGTATAATATATTTCGTTATTATTAATAATAAACAAGTACATAATATATTTATTTTTTAATAAACAATATTTTTATTTATAATGTGTAATTTTTTTATTAAACGAATACACATTTATTTTACTTTTTATAAAAAAAAGGTTTTTTTCAAACAAAATGTTAAGACTGAAAAAGATCATTTTTAATCTAAAATAATAATTTTTTTTATATTTAGAAAAACATTTAAAAAGGTTTTTTCAAACAAAAGAGAATCTATAATCATTATTTTTGTAATGAGATATATATTTATTTATAAATATATTTTCAAAAATAAAGATTAAATGTGTATTAGGTCAAATTAGTTCCCCCCCCAAAAAAAGATTAGATCTTTGATTAGACATTTCAATGGTTCCCGCCCATGTTCATGAAGCTCCGCCCCCAGGATCTACGTTGGCAGTATAGTGTCTCTAAAATGACTGACAGGAGAGCCGCGTTCCCAAAGCCACGACTTAATCCATCGTTTACGGTCTTCTACACATCGTACTTCAGGTTATTTGTACAAATCAGGAATAAAATTTTAAAAACTAAATAAACAAACAATAATAATTTTAAAAAAAAAAAAACATTTTAATCGACTATTGCACCTTTAAGTACAAAATGTTAACACCATACGCCACTTACGGTCAGTTTGTACATTTACGTATTAACTTAAATAACTGAATAAAAAGATATCGTGATTAAAAAAAAAAAAAGTATCATGACATACTTTATCATATCGATATTACATTATCATATCGCCCAGCCCTAACTTACCACAGACGATAATTACACACGTCAGAGACACGCCGCCGTAATGCCGCACACGTCCCACATGACTCAGATACATGGTCTCGCAAGTGCGCTTAATTCTTTAAAACAATATCGCGGCTTTGCTGTGATTTTCTTCAAAGCTCGGTACACGGTGTAATCTCACGCAAAGGCTGCTGGGAAAGCAAATTTATTGACTGAACCCTGAATAAACCGCGGTGGAAGATTACCGTATAAACACCCCGTTCATGTAGCGCACGAGTTTCTCACTTGTTTGCAATTTTATTTATGCGTCTGCATCAGCAAATCTGAGAAAAAACAAAACAAGAAGTCTCACAGTAGTCACAGTGTAATAGAGAGAGTGGAGAGAGGAAGCAAAATACTGCACACGACAGAGAAAAACTCAGTTCCTTACGCCGTACTTCAGATTCCACGAATTTCTCTCGCTCATCCGTGAACTTATTTATTTATTTGTTTTAGTAAAGTTGTGTGTAAATCTTTTGCGCGAGTCAAATCGAACTGAAATATGCCCTCTAGATTTATATAAAAGTTACCCACGGTCGTAGACCGACTGCGCGCTCCCGGCGCAGCTCGTTTGCGTTTTGGCCACGCCCACAAACCTCCATAAAAGGTAAAGTGCGCAGACAGCCGAGAGCACGAAATGAACGATCAGGGTAAAGTCTGAAAGGCAGAAGTGGAAGTCATTTTGACTCACTACCATGCCAGTAAAAAGATTTAATAATATATATATGAATAACAAGCGTTAAATCTTCCATCAGCTGAGGCGCTCGTTTGGTTATTTGTCTTAAATGACGGCTTTTGCGTTGTCTTTCTTTTTCCACATCACATTCTTTAATTAAAGCCCATAATCTGCAGTGTAAACTCGACAGTGTATTCCAGAAATAAAAGTGCAGTAATTCGTGCAAATGAAATGATTTGAACCGGATCAAGTCGAGGTTTGCTTTAGTTAAGTCTTCCTGTGCATCAATCTACACACACTCAGGAGCACGAGTAGGATACGAAGGATTTTTTTGGACTTTACAGTCTTTTTTTATGAATATTAAATTTCTTGCAACGCTCATATCAAGGATTTATGAATAAATCTATTTACACCCAGGTTGATAAATGAGTCCTGGGGTTTGTTGATGCACACTAGAGCTGCTGATATAATATCAATACTGTGATCAATTACGGGACTTCTCAGAAGAAAGAAACGCCGATATCGTTAGTATGTTTTAAAAACAATTACAATCAGAAGCAGCTGACGTAACGTTGGAGTTTTGTACTCGATCTTCATTAGTGTAAAATATTTACAATTTTTTGCGTTCTGTGTTCGTTTATTTGAATTCTTTTTTTTTTTTTTTGCATTACTACACTACTGTTTGTTAGTGATAGGTATCCTAGATTTTTACCACCGGTACAACGGGTGTCACAGATTTTTCACCACAGGTACAATAGGTATCTTGATTTTTAATCACAGCGCCCTTCCTGTAATGCACAAGCCCAATTCTTCCTGTTGTAAAAGTAAAGAATAAACAACCTGTTATAGGAAAATAAATCAATCAACAACAAGGTGGTGTGATGTGGCTCAAGCTCCTGAAGTGTTTTATTCCTCTTATACCACAGCAAATTTGCCAACAATTACAATTTTTGATTAAGTAAAAGATCAACACGTCGTATTTTTTAGCCATCTGTAGTTACATTTAATGCCACGGAACGTCCACGAGACCAGTTAGTGGCTGTTATAACGTACAACATAACGGATATAAAACTTTTTGAAAAATTTTAATTAAAAAAAAAAAATTAAAAAAAAAAGTTAATAAGACGAAAATACACGTCACGTTGCAGAGAAAGCAGAAATAAAAACTTCCTCTGTTCTGAAGACTTTTTTGTGGAGGAAAACGTACAGACCGTCACACAAAGCGCTGACACTGGAGACTCCTTCCATTAGTAATAGTCTCTTTCTGGAAAACTTCACCGGAGCAACGGTTACACGTTTTTTTTTTTCTAATCTGTTTATTATTAGACTTCGATTATGTGATGCATCCAAACGTCAAGCCCCCGTGAATGAGCTGTTAATATAGAAACAATAACACATCAGAACAAGCGCATTGATATAAACTTGTGATTTGCCTTGTAGCCGGAACTACTTTCAGACACGTGTTATATAAAATTAGAATTTGTTGTTTAAAATCAGATTTGAGATCTGTTTATTATACCGCTGTGGTATAATAATGACTAACAAAGTCCTACCAGTACGTGTTGTTTTATTTTGATAAATCCTTACTGAACTGCATAATTAACCCCCTAATTAGCATATGCAAATTGAATTCCCGTAGCTAAAATATCGCGATGCTACAGGGTATCGGAAGTTCAGGCTAAACTTTCAGGAATTCCGATTCCTTAATCCATAAAAGTAACAAAAACATGTTGTAATTTACCGTTTTTTTAATACTAAAGTATAAAAATAGTAATAGGTCAGTAAATTAATTCTCTTTAATATATTTAAAGACCTAAATATGTTGCGTTGTTAAACAAATTCCCCAAAATAAAAGGAAAAAGAAAGAAGGTGGCCGACATCCCTCTCATTAGCTTCCAGGCTAATCGCGTCTCCTACCTGAGTAAACTGGAGAGCGCGTGAGCGCTCGCGCTGTGTACGCCGCCGCTCGAGCCGTGTCCCGCGCCTCCTCCACCACCTCCTCCTCCTCCTCCACCTCCAAATCCTCCTCCTATTCCTCCGCCGCCACCGGACGTCACTCTCTTGCCGCTCAGCAGCTTCTCCACGGCGGCCACATTCCCGGTGCGTGCCGCCTCCAGCAGCTCTTGCTCCTTCCCCATGTCAGCCGAGCAGACACACACCAAACCGGGTAGAGAGAAGATCCGACTCGCGCCGCCACCACTGCCGCCGCCTGGAAACGCGCATTCACGCGCCCACAGCACAGCAGAAACAAAGCTCTCACAGGGTTCTCACCGTATTCCCAACCCAGTCCTGTCCGATCCAGGGAAAGAAAAAAAAAAACTTTCCTCCGTCCAAGCACCTCTCACACTCACACACACACACACACATACATACATACACCCAAACATACACACACACACAAACTTCCTCTGTCCGGTTCCAACACGTCACTTCCTGGCGTCTGGTCCCATCCTGTGGGCTGACTCCCAAATGCTTCCCTACAGGACAATCAGTGCACTACACAGGGTGTAGGATACATTATCTCATACCCTATGTAGTGCACTGATGTAGGGAATAAGGAAGTAAATCCCAAATTGCTCTCAATTGGATATATAGTGCACTGTGTGGGGTGTAAACGCTCTTAATTTGTGCCCTAATATAGTGCACTTCTATGTGGATTAGTGAGCCGAATCCTAAATGCCTCATACTGGACATTTAGTGCACTATATAGGGGTTAAAGCCCTCATTTCATGCCCTAATATAGTGCACTTCTGTAGGAATTTGGGAGCTGTATACTAAATTCCTCCCAAACAAACATATAGTCCACTAACCAGGGTGTAAAACCTCTTATTTCATACCCTAATATAGTGCACTTGTATATGGATTTGGGAGCTGTATCCTGAATGGCTCCCTATACAACAAAGTGCACTGGATGTAGGATATATTGTGTCATATCCTACGTAGTGCACTTCTCTATGCATTTTGGAGCTGTATCCTAAATTGCTCCCAACCAGACATAATGCTCTAAACAGGGTGTAAAAGCCCCTATTTATTGAGATTGTAGGATATATTATGTCATACCCTATGTAGCGTACTTGTATATGGATTTGGGAGCTTCTGTCTTCTGTTGAACATATAGTGAACATCATATGGTGTCAAAAGCTTTTATTTTGTACCCTAGTTTACTTCAATAGGGATTTGGGAGTTGAGTCCTAAATGCCCTGTACTGAACATATAGTGCACTAAAAAGGATGTAAAAGCCCTTATTCTATACATTAAAGTAGTGTACTTCAATAAAGATTTGGGAGCTGTATCCTAAATGTGCCGTATTGGATAAATAGTGCACTATGAAGAGTGTAAAAGCCCTCATTTCATCCCCTAATGCAGTGCACTTGTATAAATTTTTGGGAGCTGTATTCTGAATCCTCCCTATTGGACCTAAAGTGCACACCTTAGGGTGTAATAGCCCTTAGAAGTCCTAATCCTAAATATCCTATGTAGTGCACAAATATTTTGATTAAGGAGCTAAATCCCAAATGACTTTTCAACTAAAATATAGTACACTATATAGGGTGCACTTGACCTTAACTCTGACCTTCTATTATGGCCTTCTATTAGAAATAGTGTGTAAAACATACATAGAGTGTAAAAGTGCTTTGTAGTGCATGTTGACAGTATAAGGAGGAGAGATCCAGATCCTAATTGGGTATATTGTAGTCTAGTGCACTACACAGGGTGTAAACATCTTTATTTCATACTCTAATTTAGTGCACTTCTTATCAGAGTAGGAAGCTGAGTCCTTTAAACTCTATTTATTGGACATATAGTGCACTACATTTGGTAAATAAGAAAGGCTTTCTACACCCGTAGAGATTTAGGTCCCCTTGTTCTCTGTATAACTAAATAACGTCTTCTATACGTCTAAACACACTAACTGTCCAATACTGGGCATTCAGGATACAGCTCTCAAATTCCTAGAGAAGTGCACTACGTAGGGTATGACATAATGTATCCTACATCCTGTGTAGTGCACTTTGTTGTATAAGGAGCCATTCAGGATACAGCTCCCAAATCCATATACAAGTGCACTATATTTCAGTCCCTCCAGGATTTCGCGCTCGCAAATTTTTCAAAATTACCGTAGATTTGGGCCGAGAAGCCACGTGATGTGACATCATCACAACGCGCATTCACCCAAAGCCCTCTTCGATTCACATGTGTCGAACATGAGTACAGCTATAAAAAATAAAAATAAAAATGGTATCTTTTACCAACAAACATCACTGCGAATTTTTGTTCAGTTGTAATTTCGCAAATTCAACTACAACCCCAATTCCAAAAAAGTTGGGACGTTGTGTAAAATGTAAATAAAAACAGAATGCAATGATTTGCAAATCTCATAAACTTGTATGTTATTTACAGTTGAACATAGAAAACATATCAAATGTTTAAACTGAGGAAATGTTCTATTTTAAGGAAAAAAGTAAGGTAATTTTGAATTTCATGGCCGCAACACGTCTCAAAAAAGAAACAGCTGGAGGTTTAATTGGCAACAGGTCAGTAACATGATTGGGTATATAAAGAATATCTTAGAGAGGCAGGTCTTACTGACCTGTTGCCAGTTAACCTCCAGCGCTGTTTCTTTTTAGTAACACTTACTTTTCCAGCCTTTTGATGACCCCCCACCACCACCACCACCCCTTATATGACATAAAATGTAAATATTTTTTTGAAATTTAAAATTTTGGTGACATTTTACAACGCGAGTACGTAGTCATGTCGCCAAATTCAGTTATTAGCAGGCTTGGGGAGTAACGGAGTACATGTAACGTAATCAGGATACAAAAAACGGGTAACTGTAATCCATTAGCGTTACATCAAAAAAAACAAAGTAATCAGATTACAGGTGCATTTAGTAAAAAAAAAAAAAGTGAATACTATCAGGATTACAATATTTTCACTTAAAACAAACAAAAATAATAATATTTTGACATAACACAATATAGACAGCTGCTTGATTATAGTTCTGGTTCTCTCTCGCCAGTTGTGACTCACATGAGCAACCTCCTGGTGCAGTTGCAAAATAAGTTAATTTGTTAGAAATCAACACACATTGTTCTCTGAAATGCTTTTGTTAGGGTGACCGTACGTCCTCTTTTTCCTGGACACGTCCTCTTTTCCGGACCTTAAAACACTGTCTAGATTTGAGAAAATGTCCTCGGCTTTAATTTCATTATGATGTGCTTATGGTCTAATGCTGCATCATGTGGGTGCATGTTTGCATTGCTTTAACCCCTCTCTGTAATTCCTGCCTTCTCAAACACCGATTGGTGGATTATAAAAGGCTTGCAGCAACTATTGGCCAAATTCCTGCCTCTAAACTATTAACCTACTCTCAGTTTGACAGTAGCAGCAGATGCCAGCTGTCCTGAGTCGAATCAACACCCATGTACATATAAGGGCATTTTTTAAATTTCATATCATCACATCGCTTCGTATTACACGGTCATTAAAATGTGTAAATGATGGCAGAAGGTTCACTTGTGGCATCTGATATTTTATTTTATTCCATGGACATTCAAAAGAATATAGGAAAAAATTTAAAACATGGGCAGAGTGAAAATAATTTGATTTATATATATTTATGCGATGCTAATAGCGTGTCTTTTTCAGTGTATTAAAGTCTGCATTCATAGTAACACTGTCTTGAATGCTATTAAGCCCCGCCCCCCAGCTTTTGTGATATAATGTTACCAGCATCAGGGACAGTGTTCTTTTATTTATTTATCTATCTATCTATCTATCTATTTATTTATTTTATTATAACAAATCCAAACATTGAACATGTTTTTAAGCTCTAAAATAAGCTCTAAATAAAATTATTTTAGATCGTATTGCTTTTCTCTGGACTTTATTTACATATGTGACCTTGAAGTAATCCAAAAATAATCAGATTACATTACTTTCATATTGTGTTACTTGGATTACGTTACTGATGACATTTTTTATGAAGTCATTTGTAACTGTAACTGAATATATTTTTAAACCCTGGTTATTAGTGTCCCGATATGTAGTGAGCCAGGGTCCTAAATTATATACCTATTCACTACCTACTGAACTAAAGAGCTGATTGAGACAAATCCAGAGTTTTATGTTGTAGCTACTTGAAAAGGTTTATGAGAACTTTTATTTTGCTGGATTCCACAACCGGAAGTTGGAGTTTATTTCCGGTTAGCTTTAGCATGCCGGTCATTCATGAAGCTTTTTGTGTTGTTATAAACATTGTTAGTTCTATTATATTAATTATATATATTTAAAAAATATATATTACAGAGTAATAAGTTTGCGGTTTTGTTTCTGCGAAACTCGGATTATTATTTTTATTTTTTCATTTTGAACGGTAAAGTAGAAAACAACAAAAGACACTCTTCATGTGTTTATAAACTGCTGCAGCTAGGATAGATATATCTGGATGAACTAATCCGGTTAAATTCAGCTTGTTTTGTCATTTAGATCCGTGAATAAATCAGCCAGACTGGTAGATATACAGACAATAATGAATAGATGGATTGGAATTGAAATAAGGCTGAATACTAAATGACTTGTTAGGTGTTAGTGCACTACACAGGGTGTAGAAGGGCAAGGGCACTTGATTAGGGAGGGATGTGTAGAAGTGTTTCTTAATCCTGATCTAAAATGTGTAATGGATTGATAACAGAATTGAGAAACATTGCTGTATTGTTAGATTAATGGGGCTGAATGCCAAATAGCTGTCTAGTGACTTTGTAGTGTACTACATAGGGTGTAAAAAGCACAGTTTCCCACTCTGTGAAGTGCAATACAGAATGATATAGAGAGTGAATTGTGTGGTGGTCTGGGAAAACCCATCGTGTGTCACTGCAGTTTAATTTTGAAGAAAAAAATCAGCAAAAATGACAATTAAAAAATTTTTTGCAAGTAGGTTAGGTGACAGAAATGTAGAAAGGTGTGTTTCAGTTTTCCTCCCCTTTCACTTCTGAAGGAAACTCGATTTTAGACAGATCAGGACATTCTGTCGTTTTCCGAACTCTGTGAAGGGTTTCCCAGACCAGTGCACGATCATATCCGCGTACATTCTGTGTATATTTTTTAATCTGTGCTTTTGTGATGATGCGTCCCGCAGCCCGGCGTGAGTCATGGCCGACCCGGCGCGCGTGAAAAACGAACCAGGAAATGACGTCGCGACCGCAGAGCACGTTCGGCAGGATAAGAACGTAGGTGAGGGTTCAAGCGGAGGAACCGCGGCTTTGGAGACGACGGCGGATCAGACCACTGTGAAACAGGAGGACAAAGTGGTGAGCCGTGACCCTGTACACAACCCTGTATGACAACGACACACGGACACAAGAACAGCGACTGTGTTTACACGGACAGCAGTAATCTAATTATCGACCTTATTCTGAATAAGACAATATTCTGATTAAGGTGTTTACATGAGTCTCTTTTAGAATATTCCTTTCCTGTTCCTGTTTTACGTGTTATAGAACATAGAGCGATTAACGTCACACGTCATTACGTCCCCACGCCACGCCGTCCGACGTTCCCTCCAGAATTTCACGTATCGACTTACAGATCGTCTTCGTTATGGGACCGTATACAGTTTTGGGTGTTTCATTTTAAATTTTATGAAAGCTTCAAGTGCGGTTAGTTATTTGTCATGCTATACGTGCAAATAGACGACTGCTTGAAGCCGTGAGCTGCGTCCCAAACCACGTACTTACCTACTATATAGTAGGTAAATAAATACATGTATTTCTCCTACTATATAGTAAGTACGCAGTTTGGGACACAGCCGTGCTCTCTTGTTTGGCATAAAACAGTTGAGTGCTGCCGTGTGTGTACGTGTCCTGTCGCACAATGTGGTGAAAACTCCCACACGACGTTAATAGTGTGATTAAGGTGT
>JANDJT010000050.1:23417930-23430873 GCA_024331685.1 Stegophilus panzeri
ATATATGGAATGTAATGTATTATTCCTACCAAAACATATTAAGTCTTTCTTGACTCCATGTAATTAATTCAGTCTAATACTAGAAAGGCAAGAGCTCTTGTACTCTTTGGCAAAATAAAATGTACGTCACACACTGCAATGTTACAACACCACCAACACCATGTGTAAAAACTCCTAGCATGCATTCAATTCAGATGTAGTGAAAACGCAGTGAAATTTCAGTGTCATTTACTTTGTCTTTAGTTTGTAGTTACAGTACCTTCTCGAAGCTACGTAGCTGATCGCCCCTGCAGTTTACAGATTTCTTACTAACATGTCTAAATAATTTCACACAAACATCTATTAAAATCTCATATATATTCTCTCTTTTGTGCAACGCCATCATCTCTGTCTTCATAACATGCTATGATACTTATAAGGAACAAAAGATCTGTGACATTTTACCTACTGTGTACAGTATCCTGTATTTGCCTTTCTCAGGTTATAATGCCTCACGATACATTATACCCATACAGTAAATAACCTCAAAGGTTAGGCACTTGGTATTTTACCACTTGCGGGTAATATAGTATTTTTAAAAAAAAAAAAAGTAGACCTTACAGGACACCGAGCTACACACGTAATGTACAAGGTACAAAAAGGAACGCTATGAAAAGATGCTCACTCTACTGCAATCTCTTATAAAACTAATTACAATTTGGCGTGTTTTTTTTTTTTGTTGTTGTTGTTGTTGTTTTTTTAGCTACTGGGAGCATTTTATCTGTGCCACTTACAAGAGGAAGAAACAGCATAAAGCAGCAGCGGGGAAAGAATTGTTAAGACAAAGAAGTCTGGACAAAACCAACGATGTATAACTTTTTTACGAAATAAAGAGAGGCCCAGGTTCTTAACAATACCATATAGATGAGCAGAAGTCCTGCACTTTCATTATAGATTGTGCTTTCTAATCAAACATGGCTGTATCTCTCTGCCCTCTGCCCCTCTGCTGAGTTTAGCCCTATTAATATGATTCCAGAGAGCGGAGGGCAGAGTTTGTTAGCACTGAGGACATAGCTGAACTATTTCTCCTCTTCAGTGGCAGACAGTGCTCACCTTGGGTTATCAAATTCATCATGGCACTCATATTGTCACAATCTGTGTTGAGAGAACCATCTCGACAAGACAGAGTATCGTCATGCCACATTCATGAAAAAATTAATAACTATCCGGTCTTCTAGCCCTCCTCAAGCTTCCATTCTATCTTCACACAGGCATGACCCAAATGTATGACTATCTTGAGGCAAAGATGATAAAACTCATCCTGCACTTTTGTAAAGACACATTTAAGACATATACTCGTCACCATTTCGTCAGCACCAGTCATCTTTCTCTGTATCCTGATAGCTTGGGGAAATCCTGGCACTGGAACCCAGAGATGTACTAACGCCCAGGGTGAAGTGGTACCCGTTAGGCACTCCACTCCGGCTCTGCTGAAGCATGGACGGCACCAACCCAGTGGATGAATGGGTGGCAGAGACTGTCCTTGGAAAACGTCCTGAGCTGTAGGTGCTCAAAGCATCGTGGAAATCTTCGGCCTCTGACAGATGGGGGTCTCGCTGCAAGGGGCCGAGGTTGGGGTCAGATCCGATCCGAGTGACAGGCACAGGAGATGGTTGGTGAGTGATGCCGAGCAGGGCGTCGTGCTCCGACTGTCCTCGGCTTAGGTAGGTGGGGGCTGGTCTGGATGAGCGGGTGGCTGCCATCTGCAGAGTGGAGGAGCTGGTAGACTTAAAGGACACTGCAGGCCTTGGGGTGAGTGGGGTCTGAGGGAGCTGTCTCCTTCCACGACACGGTGTACTGGAGCCTGAGGTGAAGACCACCGGGCTGCCCTTAGCGGAGTTAACGCCCTGCTAAATGAAATATAATACAGCAAAGACTAAACATCAGAGATAGAGGTTGGGAGAGTCAAGATACAAGATAGATAAATATATAAACTTATCGACAGACAGACATATCAAAAGAAGAACCTTTTAGTTTTCTAAATGGAATGTCTTTGTAACAATATAGGTAGTTCGTTTGGTAAGTACCGTTTTGAATCTGTTGGGTTCTTGTGGATCTCCTGGTGATGTAGATCGGCTTGGCCCAGGTGATCGGCTGTGACAGTGCTCTACGTTTCCATAGCGATCGCAGGAATAGTAACGCTGCTTTCTGTCAGTGGCCGAGGACGAGTGGTGCTTCCTCTCATGAGAACGACCTCGGTCCCGCTCCCGTTCACGCGCCCGTTCCCTTGGCTCATTGCTCAGATCCGCTGTTGTGTCTGAAAAAGTTCAGATTAATCAGACATGCTGCTTCATTATTACATTAGATTCAAACAGCTGCCTCCCATCCACAAAATGAATAACGTGAATAGAATAGTAAATGAAAGCATCAGAGTGATTTTTCCTATCAGTAGTGCTACTTTCTCTTCCTGCTTATCTAGAGAAACACCTGCACAAGTTTGGGAGATGTTTCTGTCCACTGTGCACCAGACCCTTTCATCTGAGAGACAGAAACCATATATATATATATATATATATATATATATATATATATATATATATATATGACCCTAAAATAAGATTGGTTGCATCATTCCATGAATCCGGAAACGCATGTGAGTCAACCAGGACCAAATATGTGCCTTTTGTGTTGTGGAGTTTTTCCAAAATATCCTAAGTATCTATGAAAGTAGATTTACAACTTGATGGGACCCAATTTTACTAATGAGCTATAAAAAGAAATGATAAATCTAGCACCGCATTGGGCAGGCGTTGTAGAGGGAAGGGAATTTGTTAAAATGGTGGCCGTGGGGTAAACTTTAGACATTTGATGGAGGCGAGAATGAACCATGGCTCCAATCAGCCCACATTATTGGTGATGAGAATAAAATTTTTTATACTATAGCTCTAGACCGTTTCACTGAGGTAGACGGTAGCAGAGTTACTCCGCGTGTCTGTTCCATTTTTAAAACGTAAAGCTGTCAAAACAGTATGAGTAGTTCTTGAGTTTCGCAAAAAGGGAACGATACGTAGAAAAAGAACAACACATGATCGATCCCCCCCCAAGGTGACTACCCTGATGCATATTATATTACGTTGTTGATACGGACTGTGTTTACACAAGAGAGACAGTGAAATATTATCATAGTTTGTAGGTTTAAGATTATTCTCTTATTGCAAAGGTGGGAAATATTTGTTCTTATAATGGCGTTTGTGTTGTGTTTGGTGAAATCACCACTGGTGCAGTCAAAATGTACTCAGCATGGTTTATTGCTAAGAATGAAGGGGAAAGTTAATATAAAGTGTCTAGTCCAGATTTTGGAGTTAGTGTGTATCCGTCAATCATCGGGTCAAGTGTTTCACTGTGCTTTGTCTTTTGGAAACACTTTAATTTCTAAATGAAAGATTGTTCCTAGTCTGAGGGAACGTCCATCAACTTAACAACATGGTGCTAAAATTTAATTAGGTATATGCTGTCATTAAATCAAGCTGCCGGTCACATAAAACGAGGTGTATACCATATGGTTCTTCAGTCATGTTTTAAATGATGTTTACTGTCAACCGGATATGTTCTAGGAACACCGACGTCTCTTTCTGCACCCGTGGATGTTCATCTGAACATGTTTTATACACAAAACAAACGGGTTCACTTAAAAAGCTAGAGTATTTCGAAGAAGGGACCAGTCAAATGAATGACCTGGATTTAAAAGTCAATGCAATTGGCAACAAAAGGTTAAGATGGTAAATGGTCTGCACTTATATAGCGCTTTATTAACCTTAGCGGTTACAAAGCGCTTTACACTGGTTCTCATTCACCCATTCACTCACACACCAATGGTAGCAGAGCTGCCATGAAAGGTGCTAGCTTACCATCAGGAGCGACTTGGGGTTCAGTGTCATGCTGGCTGGGAATCGAACCACCAATCCTACGATTAGTGGACAGCCCGCTCCACCACCTGAGCCACAGCCGCCCCTAGAAACCCCTAGAAGCCCCCCAAGAAGCAAGTGGAAGTAGAAAGTTTTTGTCATACCAGGACAAGACACAGAATCTAACAGGATGCTGGTATTGCTAAACCAACTTTTACTTTTAAGGGAAATGATCGAGCATTTTTCTCAACCCCCCAAACCAAAAAGTATCAGAGGTACTGCCAGGAAAGAGAGTTTTTGTTTCTAACTTTGACAAGTGGAATGTAGAGATTGCAGGAGAGATGTCTTCTCAGGGTTCAGTGCTGTTTATAACACGGGGGTTTACTTAAATCATATGCCTTAGCCTACTGGACAGTATCTACACTACGTAGGTCTCTTAAGATTATAGCAGAACTCTGGGGATATATGAAATCCTCATGAGGAGGCTATAATGACTCCGCAATGTTTTCCAGTAAACACTGTGCTACATTCAGTTTGTCCACGTGATTCTGCTTCTTCCTACTTACTAAACAATATGTGCATTTTCCAAATTACTCAGGATAGTTTTGGTTCTAAAGCCAACTGCTGCTGCAAAAAAAAAAAAAAAAAAAAAGGACAAAGAAAAAAAAAGAAATGACATCATTTTGACTCATTTCAAGCTCTACATTTTCTTGTTCTATTGGCAGATAATCTGGCTAATTTCTTTCAAGAAAGCAGCAAAATCATCTGCCAATAGAACAAGAACATACAGAGCTTGAAATGAGTCAAACAACGTCTAGAAGTAGGTTTAATAATCTTATATTTGGTTAATTGTAATCTTATAATAGGAAATACAAGATCAAATCTGACTATATTCGAGATGTTTTCACTTACCAAGATACCAGTTTTTGCACTGTACTGTATATGCACACCTGAGACCACAATAAACTGAATTCTCTATACAATAGCTCTATTGAAAAGCTTTTGTTTTGCCCATGGTGCATTTCTGAAAACTGGTTAAACTACTGTGAGAGGTTGTGTATTTTTGCATTCATCGCTGTTCAAGCGGAAGGTTTGTCGAAGGTTTGCCAGTCAAACACAGACAGACAAACTTAGCGATGTCATTGTTTATTCTAAACACCACTTTTCCCTTCTACTTTGTCTACTCAGCACCCATATACTCTCAGAAAATAAGGGTACTAAAACATTCCACACCTTGAGTATGGATCTTTTACCTAGAACTGAGCATGTTGTGCAACTTTTAAGCTTTACTCTTAAAAACTAATTGATGTATCTTAAATCATTTTTAAAAGGTACACTACTGTATATCCATGTTCCCAGGTGAAAGATGTATGATTGATAGTACCACCCCAATGACAAGGAACGGTACTGTTTTTCCTGAGAGTGTTGTTGAGACAGTGTTTGGGACAACCAAAACACTGAGACTGAACTTGGACAGGGTTCAGAAATGTATTTCAATGCCTCGGAGTACTACTTGATCTTCTATTCTCTTCAACCAGTCACAGGCTGCGTTCCAAACCACAAATTACTGTTGTTTCAAAATGTTAATTCACCTCCAGTGCATACTATTTAGCAAGCAGTTTTTATTATGTAGCGAGTGTGTGGGTGTGTGTGTTGGGGGGGCTCTGTCCCAAATCTCATTCTACTGTACAAGCTAACACCACATTCAGTTACCATAATTGGTGTACAGTTACAAACAGTTAAACTATGTCTCTAGAGGTTTGTTCTGTGTGACCTTGGATTAACAGATTCATTGAACATGCTGAGCTTTAGAAAAGCTAATCGCTGAGTAAACAGCTCAGGTGTCCATGGTAACACACACAGTGATAGCGCACAGCAGGTGTTTTGTTCCTCCAGGTGTTTGTCGGAGATCTCAGCTTGTAAACACACACACACACACACACACACACGGTATACCTGCTGCTCTCTTGTGGGAAGACCTGAACACGTTTGATTTGCGGTGCCAAGGAGATATTAGTGACGTAGTCCATGGATCTTGTGACTTATTTTTGAAAAATAAGTTGTCCCTCTGGGGAAGCCTTAAAGGTCCTATGTAGTACCCTAGTTGTGTTTTTGTAGTAATCAGAAACCATTTTTGGAGAGTAAGGACTCATTATTAGCTAATGAGCCCTTAAAAAACCATTGAGGAACCCCATTTCTATAGGCGTCTGGATAAAGAGGGCATGCAGAGGGCACACAGGGAGATTTTTTATATATATATATATATATATATATATAAAATATACCATAACACCTGTCATGTTCTGGTGTGCCTATCACCCATTAACCATTGGCAGGTCTTATCTTATCAATTAGAGCCGCATTTCCACCGAAATAACTGGAACAATTAGTCCCAGGAACTTTTTTCAAGGGACCATTTGCTTCCTCCAGACGTTTGTTATCTGTGTTTCCATCGCGGTCTAAAGTAATGTGAAGATGAGATAAATTAGTCAGGTGACGTACAGTATGACTGTGCATGACAAGCCCTTGGCGAGGATATGAAGCCTCGAAGTATGCTACAATCGAACTGATTATTGACACAGTAGTAAGCTGATTTTAATGATGAAATGATGTAAAATGTTTGCGCGGCTTATAAGAACACATAGCAGGCTCTGATTGGAACACAAACCTTTGAATAGTAACAAAAGAGTTGGCTGTAAATAAACCGGTGGTCTAATGGTTAGGATTGGGCGCGCTCATTGGCGCGGCCCGGGTTAGATTCCCGGTCACGGGAATCAAGGTTCGTGTTTTAAAACCGTAAAAGTGGACAGTCTATTTTCTGGAATCTGATAACGACACTGCAACAAGCATGGAGGAGATTCGTTGTGTTGATTCGAATCGCAATAAATGATTAATATACGCACCGCAATAGACTTAAAAAAATGGTTGAAAAAAAATGCTGCGTGAACAATCAGCATGTTCAGCGCCCAAATCCCACCCCCCAAAGGTCCTGAACTTTTGGAGAAAAAAAAAAGAAAAAAAAAAAAAAAAAAAAAAGTACCACCTAGATTTTCTGAGGGGGAAATATTTTACCGGAACTTACTTTAGACCCTGGTCCCTACAGTGGAAACACACCAAGTACCTCCAAAAGTCCCTAGTTCCTGCAGAAAGTTCCTGTCACGTTACAAAGGTAAATACGGAAGCAAGCGCAGATATTCAAATAGTTTAATAAACAAACAAACAAACAAACAAACATAACAAAGACACTAAGACAACTAGGCAAAATACTGTGGCGAGAAAGCAACGCAACGTCCTCAGCGGAACAGGTTAGCTGAGCGACGTCCTCAGCGGAACAGGTAAGCAGAGCGACGTCCTCAGCGGGGCTGGAGCTCAGAGCGACGTCCTCTGCGGGGCTGGAGCTCAGAGCGACGTCCTCAGCGGGGCTGGAGCTCAGAGCGACGTCCTCTGCGGGGCAGGACAGTGGGACAACTTCCTCAGCAGGACAGGAGAGGGGAGCGATGTTCTCCGCGAGGCCCGAGGGAAGCTCCAAGATTTCCGCGAGGCCAGAGAGGGGAGCGAGGTTCTCCGCGAGGCCAAAGGGAGGAACAATGCTCGAGGAGCATGAGGGGGAAACAATGCCCTCCGTGGAGCAAGAAGGGGGAGTGACATACAGTGCACAGCAAAGAAGAGGAATGACGTCTTCTTAGACAACTAGGCAAAATACTGTGGCTAAGTCTAAACATAAACTATTAAACAAACCATGGTACAGGGACAAAGGTCAAGATAGACAATACGTAAGACGAGGAAGCAGTACAAACAGTGGCTATATATAGGAGTGCTCATTAAACAGAAACGTGATACAGGTGCAGTTGGTCATGTGACAGTGATGTAGTATGGTGCAGTGGCTGCTGGGAAATGAAGTCCAGAGTTACCTCCTTGATATATGACAGTTCCTGCGGTGGAAACGTGGTTTAAGTCATTTTTCACAAAACCAAAATCTGTAAATGATCTGCTTTAGATAACAGTGAACATGTAAATATTGTCCATATTTGATCTATTCTTATTATTGCAATGAATTAGTATTACAGAATTAGTTAAATATTGCAGTATTAATAAAACATATAAAGATGTACATTTTATTAAAACCCACCAGCCTGACAGCTGTATTTTAAAGCAGTGGCTTTTATTTAGCAATATTATGAATTAAACCTTCAGTATGGAGCTGCTAGGTCTGTTGGATGGGTTATGATGAGTTACTGAGTGCCGCATGTCATTACTGTTACCGTGGTATTAATAATACTATCTTGGGTCAATGTAAATACAAATGTTAATCATTGGAGTCCAGCCACAGGACAAAATGCGGCTTGCAGACAGATGTAAACTGGCTCACAGCTTCTCATTTAAAAAGTATGATAGGAGGCCCGTCAACCAACACGGTACTATTTTTCCTTTCACCTGACTAGGGGAAGCAGACTGTGCTAACACTGTTAGCTAAAATGCAAGAGCCTACACCTGCGAATTTATTTACAGAATGCTATTTAGTCCTGTCTACAGACAAAAAGCGCAAAGATAAGCAATTTCCAAAGAGCTGAGTGAATGACAGTGTGCTCTCGAGCGCCACTAGTTTGTGCAAAACCTTACGATCCATTCTAGATCAAATCCATCGGAGTGTCGTCTGAACACATGCTTCAATAGAATTGATTAGACATGAAGAAAATCTGACCTTTTGTACATAGCAGTTAACACGGTCAATATCACACATTTGCTTGTATATTAATAGGAACTTAGAAACAGTGCAGAATCTTCAATATTAAATATTTGAGACATCGAACATCCTTCTTTGTTTTATGTATTTCAAAATTCTAAAACCTTCTGTTTATTTCCAATTTTATACCGATCAGCCATAACATTAAAACCACTGACAGGTGATGTGAATAACATTGATTATCTCGTTATAATCCCATGTGTGAAGGGGTGATTATTTATTAGGCCGCCTCTGAACAGTCAGGTCTCAAAATTGATGTCTTGGAAGCAGGAAAAATGGGCAAGTTTAAGGATCTGAGCGACTTTGACAGGGGCCAGATTGTAATGGCTAGACGACTGGGTCAGACGAGTGGGTCGTCTCCAAAATGGTAGGTCTTGTGGGGTGTTCCTGGTATGCAGTGGTTAATACCTAGCAAAGGGAAGCACTATGGGAAGAAGTCAAGCTGGCGGAAGCAGTGTGATGCTATGGGCAATATTTTGCTGGGAAACCTTGAGTCCTGGCATTCATGTGGATGTTACTTTGACACGTACCACCTACCTAAACATTGTTGCAGACCAAGTACACCTCTTCATGGTGTTTCCTAATGGCAGTAGATTCTTTCAGCAGGATAATGTGTCCTGAAACACTGCAGAAAATTGTTCAGGAACGGTTTGAGGAACATGACAAAAGGTGTTGACTCGGCCTCCAGATTCCCCAGATCTCAATCCGATCGAGCGTCTATGGGATGTTCTGGACAAATAAGTTCGATCCATGGAAGCCTCACCTCATAACTTACAGCACTTAAAGCTTCTGCTGCTAACGTCTTGTTCCAGATACCACAGCACACCTTCAGAGGACTTGTGGAGTCCATGCCTCGACGGCTCAGAGCTCTTACAATATTAGGCAGCTGGTTTTAATGATATGGCTGATCGGTGTAAATGAAAGTTTGGACACCTGCATTGTAAATAAATATTTCTGTTTGCAGCTCGGTGGTCAGGAGTTACTTTACTGCCATTCAGTGGTTGTGAGTATGAAATGCAGGTGTAATTTTAGATCTTTTTATGCTCTAGCTGATGGGAGAACCCCTTGTCCTGCACAACTGAGTGTTTTTCCGGCTTTAAGACACCATCAGAGCAGGGAAAACACTGAATTATGTGATACATAGATACATTCTCCAGGACCAGGACCATGTTTGGGAGCCTTTTTTGCCCAGGTCCCACCTCTTTTTCTCTTTTTTTCCATTACCTATACAGTATCAGACTTCAACCTTTTAGCACCAGGCTTCAACCTGACACTGCTAATACACTCCGAACCACAGTGATTAAGGGTTCCTTCATTATTAATGAATTCAACAGAGGCATCACATTGTCTACAGGATTATTTTATCACGTGGTAACGACCAAAGTGACTGTGAGCTCATTGTGTTCTTAAAGAAACAGTCTGAATTCATAATTCTTTTTACTTTTACTGGACCCCTTTTCTGATTAGTAAACGAGCATTTATGCGCCACTCACTACTGTCAGTTTTAAAGTATTTTTGAATATTATAACTAGCTAAGCCTAAAAATGAACGTTAACTCTTTGCAATTCTGAGGAAACTGCACAGGAAGTCACATGACTGTGTAACTAGGGGGTCATGTATGTTTAATGTCCCTTTGTCTTCGATTTAAGCTTTACAGAGCACCAACTGCTGATTAGCCAATTAACTAGCAAGCTAATCGACTAGCGAGCTAATAAATCGTCAATAACAGCGTAAGGTTATAGTTTTCTAGAGACTTCTATTTGAAGTCATATCCTGTCTGCGTATGTTATTTAAAGTTGAATTGACTTGTCAGAATGAATTCTAATAAGAAAAAAACCCTTCACCATAAACATATAATATTTTAGGATATGATTATAAAGCAGCTGTGGGCCCATGCTGATGCTGTTCGTAAATCCCTTCATAGGAGAAGCAGTGGGTCATGTTTCAATCTGACCTAGTTTAACTCAATCATCTGCTCTATATTATGTTACGCATCTTAAATTAGCCCCGTTGAGTTTCTCCCATCAGTTGCTGTTATTCTGCACTAACGCTTTAAAACTTTCTGCTTATATACTAACAGCAGTAGAATTACAGGGGAATATGTTCTGCCTTATACACACTTTATACACATTTACACTTGTTGCCTATAATCATGAATGTTTTCATTAGGCTTGGGACAGAATCTGAATCTGGTCTGAAGTCTGTAACGGTGCCAGTGCCATGAGAAATGATGTTGTGCATAAAGTATTGTTTAATAATGTAGGAATTATTTGGTGTAGCGATGTATTTTGTCTTGTCACAACAAGTTTTGTCACAACGATCTGTGGGTTAATATTGGGGGGGGGGGGTGGTGGGTTTGAGGTGCGATTACGAATCCATTTTTTTTTTTTTTCCTTTTAGATTTGAAACCATCACTCCTTAACGGTTTTGTGTTTTTGTTTGTTCAAGGTTCACATTTCAAGTTAGACTTTCAAACAAAACCTTCTGACCAATCATGCAGTTTACAGATGTTACCGTGTCAGTAAATGACCAACGAATCATTTTAAATATAGTTTTGTGCCCTATGCATCTTAAATATCAAATCTATTGGCAGCATTGACTCTGAAACTGGAGAGATAGTTTTAGATGTAACATCCAGTCTCTGAAAATGTAAAAGGAACTCATTTTTTATAATTTTGTCTTCCTGATAATCCTGTTCTTCTTCTTCTTCTCCTTCTTTAAAAAAAAAAAAAAAGATTTGGTTTTGAACGTCCGTGTTTTGCCGTTCGCATTGTGATTATGTAAATGCCTTTGGGACGGTTCTGGGTTCTTCAACCAACGTGCATTTCGGTTTAAGGATATAAAATGATTTTCCTCAAGTCTTAATGACCAAAACTTCAATTTATTGATCAACACAGTTACTCGCATTGCAAAGTTCATCATTCAAACACTAACACTGAGCTGAGTAACATCATTCTTGGAGCGCTAAGAGCAAGACTTCACAAAGAATCACTGATCATCTGGGTTATTTATGACTGAGTGATTGTCATAATGGGCTGATTGGGAACAGGTGGTTGTGATTGGAACTCTGGGGAAGTAGAACCAGGTAGAGGATCATGTGACCGGTCTTCTGACTGGGTTTTAGGTCATTGTTTGGCGGAGGATTGTTGGATATGTAGTTTTTCAATTCAATTCAGTTTTATCTGTATAGTGCTTTTCACACTTTACATCGTCACAAAGCAGCTTTACAGAAACATATCAATTTCAGACTTAAATTTTAAATTGATAAATTTGTCCCTAATGAGTAAGCCATTGGCGACGGTGGCGAGGAAAAACTCCCTGAGATGGTATGAGGAAGAAACCTTGAGAGGAACCAGTCTCAAAAAGGGAACCCGTCCTCATCTGGGTGACTCCGGATAGTGCAATTATAAATAAATCCGTTCTATAACCGTGCACTATATGATAAAACAAATAGTGCAACTGTGTAATCGGGAAATTCACCACAGTCTCAACATGAAGTCTATTCCACTGAAATCGTTCTCCTCAACCACCACTAGTGTGTACAATCCACCTGGATGATGCGACCGCGCCATAGTGCGCGAGAACGCCCACCACACACCAGCTATTACAGGAGAGGAGAGTGATGTAGCTACTTTAGAGAATTCTATTATTAGGGGGCCATGATAGAGAAGGGCCAATGGGGGAATTTTGCCAAGTGTCCTGGGATTTTTAATGACCACAGAGCTTCAGGACCTCAGTTTAACTTCTCAAAAATGGTGCTGTTTTAACAGTATAGTGTCCCCCTCACTATACATTAGGACCTATACAGACTGAGCACCCCCTGCTGGCTTTACTAATACCACCTTAGTTTTCCCCAGGAGATCTCCAATACACATACTGGCCAGACTCAACCCTGCTTAGCTTCAGTGGGAAACCAGGAGAGAACTGCAGGGAGATATAGCTCTACCTCCAACTCTACATTAACACACACACACAAGCCGGAGGCTTGGTGGTGTCCCAAACCACAGACTATGGACTACATATTGCACTATTATGGGAGCATGTGTGTGTTGTATGATTAACGTACCTGAAACGGTGTGGTGTGTGATCATCACGCTCCGTTAAACCACACTGATTGCTGGTTGGCATGTTCTAGAGAATGTACAAAAGTGAGTACACCCCTCACATTTTTGTAAATATTTGATGATATCTTTTCATGAGACAACACTGAAGAAATGACACTTTGCTACAATGTAAAATAGTGAGTGTACAGCTTGTGTAACAGTGTAAATTTGCTCTCCCCTCAAAATAACTCAACACACAGCCATTAATGTCT
>JANDJT010000050.1:23435668-23447097 GCA_024331685.1 Stegophilus panzeri
AAACCCGAAACCACCCCCACATAGCTATGTGTAATATGCAAAATTCTATCTACTATACTTACACAGTAATAATTTAAACTATGCCACATATCCTTTTCTGCACTTTAAGCACATTTATGGTCATTACATAATCATATATACAGTATATACACTATATAACCAGAAGTCTGTGGACACCTGACCATCACACTCATGTGTTGTAGTTCTTCTTTAAACTTTTTCCACAAAATTGGAAGCACACAATTGTATCGAATGTCTTTGTACGCTGCAGTGTTTCAATTTCACTTCAATGGAACTATGAGATCCCAAACCTGTTCCAGCATGAGCTCTATGAAGACATGGTTTGCCAAGGTTGGACTGGAAGGACTCGAATGTCCTGCACAGAGCCCTGACCTCAACCCCACTGAACACCTTTGGGATGAACTGGAACTGGAGCCTCCTCACCTGACATCGGTGCCTGATCTCGTTAATGCTCTTGTATCTGAATGATCACAAATCCCCACAGCCACGTTCCAAAATTTATTCGAAAGCCTTTCCAGAAGATGTTATGGAAGTTATTATTACATCAAAATGGGACTAGATGTTCAACAAGCACATGCAGGTGTGATGGTCAGGTGTCCACAAACCTTTGGCCTTATAATGCAGTTTTATAGTAAAATTATAAACAGTAGTGAAAGTATTTTGTCTTCAAACCTTACCCTAATGTATGTTATCTTTGATTAGGTTGGACTGTCTTATCAAGACGGTTCGGTCTGAAGGCTATTTCGGCATGTATAGAGGTAAAAACTTTATTTCTCCAATAAAGCTAAACCACTGCTCACTAATATTGATGAATTGATTAATATTGATTGACTGAACGCAGTAGAGGAGTGTATCGTGGCTAGTTATTAAGCATTATTGTTAGTGTGTGATATGTAATCAGATATCATTAATGGTTAATTCTCTGTGTTTCTACAGGAGCAGCAGTCAATTTGACCCTGGTGACCCCCGAGAAGGCCATTAAACTAGCCGCTAACGACTTTTTCCGTCATCAACTCAGCAAAGGAGAGTAAGTTCATCCAGTCAATCATTACATCGAATTAGAAATATAATGTGCAACAGCTCCCTTTAGTATATAACACATTCATGACAGCTCAGTCATCATGTACTGGATATAAATATAGGATCGTAATGAATACGATGTGTCTTTTTTTAAATCACTCCAGCTCCAGATTAAGTGTACTTAAAGAGATGCTGGCAGGATGTGGAGCGGGAGTGTGTCAGGTGATCATAACCACACCCATGGAGATGCTCAAAATTCAACTTCAGGATGCAGGAAGGCTTGGTGAGACAAACGTTAATCTCGGCTATATATACAAAATTATTGGCACCGTCCTAAGCGTCCTAAGCATTCACTATATCCTCCAGTAACGCAGCTCAGCCATGTCGGCTACCACAAACACACACTAACACTTCCTCCTTTTATAGGGCGTCGTCACTTTTCTCCTGATTGAATGGCTAGTCTTTATTTGTCTTCATTTATTTTGGACTAATTTATTTTCCCCGAGTCATTATCACGAGAGTACTGAGACTGAGTACTGAGATTATTTTCATTTGTGTGTGTGTGTGTGTGTGTGTGTGTGTGTGTGATTAAAATAAATAAACGGTTTAAACTTGACAGCATCAAACTGATTACGGTTCACATTAGTGAGCTTTGTTATACTGTACATTAATATACATGAAATACAGAAACAGGAACATGTGTGTGTACTTTAAATAGCGCATTAGACACTAGATTAATGTTTTTTTTTCTTTTTCTTCAAGACAGTTTGTTTGCATTTATTTGAAATGTTCTATAGGGGTGCCAATAATTCTACCACATATGGCTACATTCACACATTTTCACTAATATGAGTAAAGTGTAGTGTGTTCTGACTGGTTGTGTGTGTTGTATTGTGTGTGTGTGTGTGTGTGTGTTGTGTACCTCCTGCAGTGGCTCAGAGGAACGTAGCTGTGATCCCGGCTCTGAAGTTCGGAGCAGGAAGTACGGTGATAAACTGTGCCTACAGCCTCGGACCAACCACACACATCAGAAGAACCTCGGCCCTACAGATCACACAGGAATTACTGCGCACTCACGGCGTTCAGGGACTTTATAAAGGACTCGGAGCCACGCTAATGAGGTACCACAAAATAGTTCAGCCTTCAACTTCACATAGCTGAAATGTAAAGATCTGCCAAGATATGGTTAGTTTCTGACGTTTGCTTCTTTAGTTTTGTACTGGACTAATGTGGCTAACAAGTAAGGGAGGTTATAGCTACTACATTAGTTTACCATTTATTTGTACATAAATAATTTTGAACTAAAATGACAAGTCTGTATTGAAAATGAAACACATTAATCAAATAGGAAATTTACACTATATGGTATAAGTATGTGAACACCTGACCAATCATACACATATGTGCTTGTTGAACATCCAAATCCAGCTGTTATAATAACCTCCACTCTTCTGAGAAGGCTTTAGACTAGATTTATATGGAAAGACCCAGATATGGGTGTGATGGACAGGAGTCCACAAACTTTTGGCCATATAAGTGTATAATACTTTGGAAATCTGGATCCACACTTCCTAGCTGATGCTCTACTGCAGTTTTAACTCTGAGACGTCCTTTTGGTCCATTTTGCTAAATAAGAGTGTGTCAAAAACTTCATAAGCAAGACCGCTTGAAATAATGAAAACAATAAAACCCCTGGACCAATGTTAAACTTGTAGATATATATGCTAAAGAGCCAAACTTCAGGGGGCAAAAATGTCTCAGTTTATCAGCTATATTTGGGGTAAAGGACCATTTTGTACATTTCATTATTTTCTAAACTGTTTATTTGATTCACAGTCAAGTATAAAATTGATTAGGCCTAAATAATCCATGGTGTGATCTTGATTTGTGTTGTAATGCCATATGTTTTAGTCACATACGTTCTTTTTGTGTCGTCTCTTCATGATAGCAGCTTATACGACGAGTAAGGAATAAAATACGATGAGTTACTGTTACCACACCAAAGTTATTTCTTTTCCTAAAATTTTACACCCCGAAGAAGCGTTTCATTCCTGTTACACCACAACAATTTGTCAACAATTACAATTTTATTTTTTTATTTCGTCATATTTTTAACTGTTTACCGTCCCCTCTGAAACTATCGAAACTAAAGGGCTAATTCAATTGTTTGTGCTGTACACTAAAGACATTTGGGTTTGAGATCAAAAGATGGATATGAGACGAGAGATTAAGATTTCAGCTTCTATTTCCTGGTATTTACATCTAGACGTGTTAAACAACATAAAACCTCAGAATGGCTTGCTTTTCTCCCATAGACAGCTCTCTGCTCTTCATGTTGGTTTATCCTTTTTAACAACAAATGCAGTCTTCACAGGTGAAACTGAAAGCTAAAACCAAGAGTAGATATTCAGGGCTATTTACTGTTTAAACAATCAATTTCACAGGACACACCTGGGTAACAAGAAAGACCCGTCAGTTCCAATATTTTTGCCCGCCTAAAAATGGGGTGGTCTGATACAACATGTGCTATGTTTTATGTTGTTTAACACGTCTACACAGAAATACCAGGAAATAAAAGCTGAAATTCTAAACTCTCTTCTCATATTCGTCTTTTGATCTCAAACCCAAAATGTCTTCAGTCTACAGCAAAATAATATTAATTGGCCTTGCCGTTCTAATAGCTTTGGAGGCGACTGTATGCTACATTTAATAATGTTGTGCAGCGTCCATGAGACAAACCAGTTCCTGTTATCACGTACATGCTGATCCTTGTGTTGTTGTTTTTTTTCCTCAGGGATATTCCATTTTCCGTCATCTACTTCCCTCTGTTTGCTCACCTGAACCAGTTGGGAAAACCATCAGAGGCTGAAAACGCGCCATTTTATTGGAACTTCGCTTCAGGCTGTGGTGCTGGATGTATAGCTGCTATCGCAGTCAGTCCCTGTGATGGTAAGAGTGTGTTCGTGTTTTTCTTTCGGTATGCTTTTGAAAAAATGTCCCCACAAGGATAAGAATATCTGACACGTGATCTTGTGAGGACATTTGTCGAGTGAGGAAAACTTGTCTCTCTGTATCAGTGGTGAAGACAAGGCTGCAGTCGCTCAGTAAAGGCGCACACGAGGAGACTTACAGCGGGGTGATGGACTGTGTCAGGTAGAGTAACCATGACTACTGACACCATACAATTCACCATTACCATCACCTAACGAATGTCCTTGATATACATGCACTACACAATATCAGCTATGATAGCTGGTCTCAACAATCTATGGTAGCTAGATAAGATCGAGTTCTTAATTATTCGTAGGGAATAATGTCACAGTATGTTAGCAAATTAGGTATTAACATGATTGTTGTTGAAGTTAGAATGAAAGACACATTTCTTTATACTAAATACTACAAATCCGAAACTGGAAAAATAGGTTAAATTTGGAAATGCGACCTTATTTTAAAAGTTATAATAACTACACCAAACTTGATGTAATAGATTGGGGTTAGCAGTCATAATCTAGTGGTTAGCCTAAACTAGCTTAAACTAGCGTAAACTAGCTTAGCGGTTAGCAGACACAGGTGGAATTATTACTTACAAACAGAGTTAGCATAGTTTAGAAGGTAGAATTGTATGGGTTGGTTAGCAATGATACTTGAGGAGGTTAGCGTTTATTTGGTTGTAGTTAAGCAGTTTGGTGTAGGATTAGCAGTCGTAGTCTCGCTAGTGGATGTTTTAAAATCAGTAAACACTTGGAAGTCGTTAGACTCAAACAAACCGTATATAGAACGTCAAATAAAGTTAGAAAATCACTCACGTAAGTAATCATTTGAGAGCTACAACAACGATAACAAGCCACTTATGTTTGTAGACGAAATTGCTGAGAATTTTGAGCTGGAAGACTTCCGAAAACATGGCGTCATTTCCAGTAAGGGAACATTTTTTGCAGTGCATTGTGGGATTTTTTAGGGACCAAACGTTCCAGTGCACTGGGAGAATTTTGCAATTGAGACAGTTCTTAAAATGGCCGACTCTGAGTCAGTGCTCTGACTACTGAACTAGGGAGCTGATTGAGACGCACACTTTGATAGTAATTGTACCTTTGCGGTTAGATATTATGGGTGGGTTTGGTGGTTGTGTCTTAGCATTTATAGTTATTGGTTGGTTTTAGTAGGTGTACCTTAGTGGTTAGCATTCAGGTTTGGGATTAGTCTCATATCTTAGTGATTACAGTACATACATTGTTGTAGGTTATAGCCAAGTGAGCAGTGGTTATAGTTCACGGTATGTACTACAGCCAAAGTTAACACTCATAGCTTAGCAGTTTATCATTAACTTATTCATTCAAAATAAAAATAAAAAAATGCTTGAAATCAATTCCACTGTGTTTTTTGTTTTTATTTCTAAAACGTCGCTTTCTGGTGTGTCTTCTTGCAGTAAGATCGTCCGTAAAGAAGGCCCGGCTGCTCTTCTGAAGGGTGCCGGCTGCAGAGCGCTCGTCATCGCACCGTTATTCGGCATCGCACAGGTCGTTTATTTCATCGGAGTTGGGGAATTCGTCCTGGGACGGTTTCCCAACTTCAGATTCTAAATGCCATAAAGTCAGACATTGGAACCAGGTGAACATTAAAGATGAAAGTCTGAGGCAGCTACACTGTGACCATTTGGAGAATGACATGCTGAGTGTTTGAGCTTTTCTATGGAAATGCTAACGTTAGCATCTTACAGGTGGCTTTATTAAGAAGCTGAGACAATGTTGTTTTTATAAATCGTTTAAAAAAAATAATAAATCTCCAGGGCCAGCCTTCAGTTTCCCTCAATGAGGGAAGGGACGCCTTAGACAGTAATCAATACTGTTTTTAATATACCTTCATCAACTTCCCCTTCACGAAGTATAGTTTCTGTGAATTATACAGTTATATGTGCTTGGTAAATAAGTTAAACTGTTCTAGAGTCTATAGTGATGTAGATTCGATCCCTCATCTAAAGTGGAGAAGGGAAGTTGACGAGGGTATATTCAATACACCACTGAACCATTGTCTTCTTCTTGCCTGCCTGTCCAGGTTTGTCTGAGACAGATGGGAAACATTTCATTTCAGTGGGCAGCCTTGGACACATGTATTTCAATCCTGATTAAAGCGTGTAGTCCATTTTCATTGATGTGGTTACAACAAAGGATCCAAAAAGCTCAGAATTTCAGATGCTGCTTGGAAAAAAAATATTGATTTGATATTTGGTATTTCCAGGATTGCGGTTGTGCTATCCGTTCAGACCAAGTCAGGAAAAGGGTTTAAAGATAATTTAGAGAAAAGAGAGGCTCCCAAGTGACGCGACAGAAAATCTTCGCCATATTGTCGTAATATCGTGAGTTTGAATCCATCCATGGCTGGGAGCCAAGGGAGCAAAATTGGCTGCGCTCTCCGAGTGGGCGGGATGGCTTACTCTCCCTCCCCTGTCAATCACAGTGACACTAACCAATCGTAGACATCGGTGAGCTTGTGGATGCGGAAGAGGGCGGATAGCGCTTTCCTCTGAGTGTGTTACACTGCCCTGTGACACATCATGAGCATCTGTTCGAGAAAAAAAAAAGCAGTTGGATGTCTTCATGTGTCTGAGGAAAGATGTGTTAGCCTTCACCCTTCTGGTTGGAAGTTGTTGTATGATAGGGGAGAGCTGGGTGGTGCATGGGAATTGGCAGGTGACCAAATTGGGGAGAAAATGAGGAAAAATCCCACCATGTATTAAACATGTAATTACGATATCTTCTCTAACATTACAGTGTTAATCGGTGAACCACACAGTGTTAACCTCAGAATCACACAGTTGGGTCAAAAAGTCTGAACGAACCATTTTTCTCAACTGAGACATGTTTATCCCATAGATATGGCACATTAGAGCCCTAGATAGGCAACCAAATGTGCACTACAGACACCCCTGTGTATTCAAAACTCTTTTTCTTTTAATATGTGACAGAATAAAAGGGGTTGCAGTGCATTCTGAATAGAATGGCATACATTTTTTTTTTTACTTTTGTTGTTGTTGTGAAGATGTAAATAAAAACCCAAAGTTATACCATACGAGTCCATACACTGTGACGTGTGGTTTCTTATGTCTTCATTGTGTGTGTGTGTGTGTGTTCCAAACCACAGCAACCCTGACCTGCATAAACGAACGTAGGAAATATGTTACGCTCCCATGTTAATGAATGTAGTTTTCTTTGTCCATACGGGCTTCATATCTGAAAGCGCGCTCCTACAACTTTTTTTTTCTGGGTCCCAATCCCAATCCAAATGCACGCTCAAGGCTAAGTCAAGGCTAACAGGCCTTGACAAAGATACCGTTAACCAGAAACGTGTTCATGTTGGCTAAATCCGACATGTTGCACAATTAGCTAATTAGTTAATGTTTCTTGAATTAACGCTAATATCAAGAATGTGGATAAATATCATTTATATAGATACTTACACATGAAATGTCTCACCATGACATGTAATCTGTTTGCTGCGTCAGCGTTTTTTCGTTTTATCGGCAAAATGTTTACATTCCGTCTAAAGACAACTGTTTATTTTTTAGCGACCCGACGGTATCTCAGCTTTTATTTCAGTCTCTGGTATCAGAATCTAATATATGGTACTAACAGAGCATTCACATTTACACCATTTAGCAGACGTACTGTAAAACATATCCTCATACTAGAAAGAATAGCTCGAGGTGTAAGCTGAAACCTTTTAAGAGAGGAGGTATTAGTACAACAGGAAGTTATTACGCTGTAGGGGGGGCAAGTTAAGGGTTTTCCCTCTGTCTTTATGTATTTAGTGCCCTGTTAAGTGCTACAGTGCTTATTTCAAGACAAACAGTGACTAAGCTGTTCATACAGCCAGAGAAGTTCACTCCACCACCTAATTGTCAGTACAGAGAAAAGAGAAGCGATAGATTTGAACGTTCGTAAACGTTCGCTAGGTTTAGTGTTGGAGAAAGACACAATCGTCTGATACTTATGCTGCGTTTGTGATGCCTTTTAAGTGGTAGTTTGCAAGTTGTAATAATATAATTTCCCACCTTGTGACGTTTGATACGTGAAGTGAACGAAAAACATGGACGCGATAGTGAGTAGCGTTAGCAACAAGCTAGCTGGCTAACGTTAGTGATGATTACCTTCTCAAAACAGTGATGAGTATGGCCAATGTTATAGATTTAACAAAGTATACTGCCTGTATATTAACCGATCTAAACCTAATACTGTTATAAACTCGTTTAAAAGTAGGGAAAGAAGACTTTACACTGTTTACTGTTTACAGCACGAGCGGCCATGTTGTTTTGACATCACTCGGTAAATGGGGAAAGAAACTGGTAGACATTGACGAGTTGAAATTTCAAGTCGAGGGGGTGTTTTCAGAAAAGAAAAAAAAAATCTCACATCGTATTTAAAACAACAGAAAATGTATAACAGTATCTAAAACATCGGTTCTCAAACAGGGACTACTTTAACTGTAAAACAAAAATCATGGAACCCCTCAGTACATATTTATTTTTTAAAAATTGGCGCATTATTTAAACATGTGCAAGAATATTTTGGCTAAATTTTTGGAGCAGGAACATTTTTAAATTGACGAACTTTCCACTCATAGAACCTTTTTTTTTTTTTTTTTAATTTAAATTTGTCATTAGATTCAAGTTAATTAGAAAAATGGACATTTTGGAGAGAAAAAGAAAAAGAAAAGCAGACCCTACTTTGAGAACCGTGGATCTAGTGCATCCACACTTATAGCTAAAAGCAATGTGAATATATGCTTCCTGAATAGTTTCTGAATAAAGATAATCCGTCATGTTTTGCTCCTGAATTGTGGAATGCAGAACAAACATAAATAAACCTCAATAAGAATTTCAATAAGAGTTTCCTATTCAGCATTTATTAGCACTGTTCCACAATCTGCTAGCTAATCGGCGAATTAGCCGTTTTACAAGTTAGCATCGTATACGCTACAGTTAATGTAGCAATGCTTACACTTACTAGAGGTTGCTAAACCTAGTGCTAGAAAACATAAAATCTGTTCTGTTAAGACATGGTTTTTATTTTATGTTTGAATGTTCATACAGTGTATTACCCATAATGCCCTGCGAGCAGTGACTACCAAATGTGACATTCAGATCAGTCTGTAAGGAGATAAATCGTAAACATGACCTGCATTAGCAGTAACACAGAGGTCAAAAGTGTCTAGTGTCTTACCGTATGTCAGGATTGTACAAACTAAGGATTGTAATTAGCCGATTAGCATGCTGGCTTTTAGCTAGCTCGAACAGACTGACATCATTACGATGATTTCTTTTTGAGAAACTCTTCTTTAAAACCAGGCGTACTGTGATGTGTACACTGCTGCAATGAAATTTCAACAGCCGTTAGCGTTTGGGACGCAGCCATATTGACCGAAGCAGTACTTTTTAATGTTATTCGGATCTCGTTTTTGGAGACCTGTCAAGGCTGATATTCATTCTGTTAAACCTCAGCAGTGGAAGCGAGCTGTAATCTGACAGCTGGGTAAAAGTGTACACTCTGCAGTGAGGATGAAACCCAAACCCACACCTGTTGCCTTCGTTTCAGACACGAAAGATGACACCGAGACCGACGCACAGCTCGCCGGGAAATACAATCTCAGACATGCTGTATGGCACGCTCAGGAAGAAATCAGCTTGCTCTTTATTGCCAAGTTCACAATTTCTTGGTTTTCTGACATTCTTTACTCATTAACATCCTTGGTGTGGTCCATCATGAGTGTGTTAGAGCACACTAATACTGATTAACACACTCACTAACGTGAACATTTCACATCTAAGAGAAACCTCGATAATAGCGTGAGTTAAAGTGCATCTATTATGGTTTGGAAACGTGCCTAATTTTGTTTTAGAGGTCTCAAACAATAGATTTACATGCATCCAAGGTGAAGAAACACTTTAATGTGCTCATAATTTAAATTGAAGCATTACTTTTTCCCCCCAGTGTCACAAACGACTCGTTCAATGATCCTTTCAAAGGATTCGTTCTAAGCTCCTCCCTTCAGAGAGCATACTCTGCTCTGATTGGTCAGATTGGTCCCAGTCTGTTGTGAGCTGTCAGCGAGCAGCCGATGAAGACCAGAGGCGGGGCTTTTTGTTACAAACCTACGTAGGTTAGTACGGGAATTAAAGTCTGGAATCACTAACGAGTCGTTTCAGCTGTTCAGAATCGGTTCCTTCTTTTGGGAGTCGATAACTCAGTTTGTCGTTTGTTTAAACTTTGCAGACTTTTCACATTCACAAACAGCGACATAACACACTACATGAAAGGTAATATTTGAAAAACCATAACAGGTGCGCTTTAAATCGGCAGCTAATTCAAACATACTACCAAATGTACTACAAACATACAAATATATACTGGAACAGATCTACAGTTTACTTTTGATATACTCTGAAAAATTGCCTTTATCGGTCGATACATCGGTGCATCTCTAATATATATTTTTAAACATCCTGCGTCCTTTCCCCTTCAGTGAACTGGCTTTTTCTTCTGGTTTTCAAAAATCATAAACGCTAAAATCGTACAGCTTTACTTAGAAACGATTTGATTTGGAAATGTTTTACTGTAATGACAGAAGACGCAAAACAACACACAAAGGTAAAACCTCAGAAAAGTTTATTTGTTCTTTTAAGTCAATCTTCCATCCTGAGAGGCCTAACTGCTGTTTGAACTCATTAGCCAATAAATAAATTACATGTTTCAATACCCAAAAAGACAACAACAACAACAACAACAACAACGATGTGTTGTTTACAGTACGAAAAACAAGCTTGTTAAAAAAAATGATTACAACACAAAAGGTTTGATCTAAGCTGCTATGTGAAGCCATGCAACGTTACATACAACATACTGTACATGCATCTCCTACATTCTGAGCAGCTGTGAACACACACACACACACACACACACACACAACCTCAAAACCAACACACGGGTCCCCAGTTTACTTTATGATCCTGTTCTTAATCAGCTTTAGGCATGTGCTGATATTACATTTGATCCTTTTTAAATTGTTTACGCAACACCGTGATGTTAATGTGTATCTCAGCTGGGTTTCTTTCGAATTTCAGCTTCATTATACATCATCACGCTCACCTTCGGCTCGGACACAAATAAATCTACTCCTCGTGTAACGGGTATGGAAGGTATTCCATACATTTAATGTGTAGAATTACACAAAAGGAAACGTATACCTGATGTAGCTGTCTACCTGTGTGAGTACTTTCCCCTTTTAACTGTCATGATGTCATTGGTCTGTGTAATTTCTTGTTTTGGCTCCTCCTCTTCCCTTTCGCATTGTAATTGAATGGGAGAGGTAGGTTTAATTTTGAGTTCTCGATAATC
>JANDJT010000050.1:23485137-23496883 GCA_024331685.1 Stegophilus panzeri
TCCTGGGATAGGCTCCAGGTTTCCCTGTGACCCTGAAAAGGATAAAGCGGTATAGAAGATGGATGGATGGATGGATGAATGAATAAATAAATAAAAATGTTTGTCCATCCGATTGTTTGGGGATAAATTAGATAAAAAATCTGCCCAGACAGCTACCTAGCCTTATAAAGTATAATGACTAGTACAGTTGTTTGTCTTTAAGTGGTGATGTTAAACTAAATAATACTACAAAAGCTAACTAGTGTATAGCTAGCTAAACAGTGTTAGCTTGTTAGATAGTAGCTACCTGGCTAGTTAGTACTTTCTTAACTAGCATGATTAGAATGTTTGTTAATTTTAGTAGTGATGTTTAGCAAAAAATGATACCTAGAGCCATAAGATATATAAAACATAAAACTCTTTTGAACATTTTCTTGTTAGCTAGCTGGGTATTTAGATGGACAGTTATTTACTATTAAAAACGTCCTTGACTAGCATGTTAGCATGTTTTATTTTGTAGCAATGTTAAACAATAAAAGTAGCAATAAAATGCTACACAGCTCATTTAACAACAACAAAAAAGATTTAATCATTTAATTGTTATTTATATATATTTATATATAATTAAATCTGATTTTGTTTTAGTAATGTTAAAAATGTTAAAAATTAATTAAAATAAATTCTACCTAGCTGCACAGGTTAAACAAACCATAAACACTTCCAGTAATACTTGTTAGCTTGTTAGCTAACTCACTTATAACAGGTCTATGACTAAAGTTGACAGTTTCTGGCTTTTTCTCAGAGTTATCTCATGATGTGAGGCTCCACAGTGGGGGAAAGGAAATGTTTCAAACACCAGCTGTTCACGTTCTCTTGGAGGGAATCACAAACACACTTTGTAAGATTTACTGCACACATTCTCCAGGTTTCAGGGTGAACGTTATCACTGAGAATCCGTCTACAAAGATCCAGATGTGTGTGTGTGAAATTCAACACAGCTGGACATTCAATCATGAAGTGCTGACATACTGAACACAACTTGTTGTCTCTGAGCCGCTGACCAGCTGTGTTCCAAATTGAGTTTTAATAATTTCCCGTTTTGGACCTCCATCATAAAAACTCTATCTGAGGGAAAATCTTTTGGTTCATTGCTCCAGTACAGCTCCACACACTTGTAGGATCAATGCCAAGGTGCAATGAAGCTGTTCTGGCAGCTTGTGGTGGCTCAACAACTTATTAACACACTGTATGTTGTTTTTTCCTTTAATTTGTCATCTGTCTAACATTTGGAAGTCAGAAAATGTGGGAGATCCAAAGTAAACACCCCCTTTGCATTTTTGATTTTAGCTTTATACATCATGAAATGCGCTTTCATTCTTTCTTTTTCACATTTGTAATGTAATACAGTTGATAGCGCCCAACAATACCGGACCCTTTCTCCATTTCTTGCAATTGATACCAAAGAACAAAAGATGTGGTATTAGTAAGTAACTGCATAAATGTGTGTTTAAAAAAAAGAAAATGTTTTTGGGGGCATGTTGTTAGAGGAAAATAATCAATGATGGCGTGGTGTGATTAAGCTCAGCGTGAAGCACAGTGTTTTATTCATCTTCTTCCACATCAAGTTACGAGCAATGATCATTTTTAATTTTTTTATGTAAGGGGCACGGTGGCTTAGTGCTTAGCACCCCACCACTTCTGAGGTTGGGAGATCAAATCCCACCTCTGCATGTGTGCGTGGAGTTCTCCCCGTGTTCTGGGGCTTCTTCCGGGTACTCCGGTTTCCTCCCCGAGTCCAAAGACGTCATCATACAGTACGAGAGCGGCCTCTAGAGGCGAAATAAGAACTATTACTGACAAATTTTGTTGTGTTATTTGAAGTGTTTTTGATTCATTTATTTGTTATTTGGAGTGTTACTTTTTGGTTCAGTTTGGATGTATATCTTTTATTTACTTTAATATTATTAATAGTTAATATTTATCTATTTGTTTAACCAAAAAATACAGTACATTTTCATGCTACAGTCAGTACTGCTTATTTTTGTCATAAAGTTCAGCAGTATTTTACTTTGAGCGTTGTGTTTTCATTCATTATCAGTTTTAAAAACTCTCGGTTGATTAACTGGTTATCGGCTGGATTAACTTAGTTATCACTATCGGTAAAATCCACTACCGGTCGACTTCTAATCAGATTAATTCAAAAGCACTGTGGTATAAGGAAAATTTAAAATACAAATGCTTTTCCAGTTTTAGAATGGAAGTCTGGAAAAACAATTGTGATGTTTGAGTACAATGGAACCTAGCATAACAAACAAAATAGCTAGCAAGTTAATTACGCTGCATGTTAGATCACTATATGTGAGAAAGCTGAACGTAGCCATGTAGCGTAAAATGTTTTGACGTGTCCTTGATAAGAATATTCTATTCACATGTACGTCTTGTTTTGGAAATATAAATTGACAAAAGAGTGTTTCCTATAGTGTTGCTTTATTCAATAAAACACACACACACACACACACACACACCTACTGCTCCCACACGTCCTCATCTGTCTCTCTCTACCTCTCTGTCATCATCTCCAGGATGTGTAAACATCCTCTTGGATAAAACATGGCCGCTCCAGAGCTTGCTAATTCCAGATCTCACAATTCCAGATGTCCATCTCGACCCGCTTCCACACCTAACGCACACATATAAATCTTTAAAGGAACTGTTCAGCCAAGAATAAACTGTACATTATATTCCCAAGACATGTTTTTGTATCTGCTTCTTTAGTTTTACACTGAAACTACAAAGCTAATGTAGCTAACAAGTAAAGGAAGCTTACATATACGTACTGTAGCTGCCATGTTTGACATTTGCCACGCAAACTGCATGTCTACTCATCACACTTACCTCAAATGGCTTTGTGGAGTTGTGTTTGTGGTTTCTGACACTATATAACACACTTTGGAAGGAATCTTGAAGCCAGTATTGATTAGCAATCTCAGTTATGTAGGTAATGTTTATCTACTTCAGTGACTCTTCTTGATGTAACACAATTTAATATTTAATACCGTCTTTTGTTTCAGAGCGATAGCAGCTACACTACCAAGTTATCTAGCTAGCTATTTAGCTATTTATTTTTTAGCTAACACACTTCAGCGGCAGCCCCTCAGTGCAATGCTAGACAGCTAGCTATATTAAATGCTTCATATTATGGGGCTATTAGCTAGCTAGGTGTTTATGTGAAGCTAAACATAATCCTGCTGGTTTATTTAGCAGACTGAAGCTTAACAAGTTAGCGTTTCAATCAGGCGTGATGGCTATGTTATGCCTCGTGAACTATGTGTTGAAGGTTGATTAAAAGGGTAATTATTGCGATAGAAAAATGAAAAGGTTATGTGTTAATTTGTCTCTAATGCTAATGAATATTTTTCTGTTGCTGTGTCTAGTTAGCGTGCACTGTTCTGTGTATTTGTCGTGTTTTGTGCGCTCGTCCTACACTGATGGGTATTTGCATTTTATACAGTCGTGTGTAATGCGATGTAACAGTGTTCTTGTGTGTTGCGCCATGGTCCTGAAGAAACATTTCATTCCCATGTATAAAAGTTCCATGGAGGAATGACTATAGTGAATAAAATCCACTTGAACTGAAGGAGAAGTCGTGCTCTGAAGTACTGAAGTGTTTAATAAATAACAGCATGAACAACAACAACGACACAACATATGCTTGCTTTCTGGATGTATACTGTATATACACATACATATTTAATTATATTTTTGCCTGTATAAACTATATAAATATGTCATGCAGTCATCATAACTTAACAGACCAATAATTTACAGTGTGAGGTAGGGTAGGACAGGGTTGGGGTGTTGTAGGTGGAGAACAAAATGGGGGAAGGAGTCTGGTATGCTGAAATGGCAGTATGGCGTTTGTTTTTCAGAGACGTGGACGGGCGGATGGAGGTTTTTAGCCAAACAATCGAAACAAATCAGCGCATCTAGAGAAATATTTATTGAAATAGCTTCCTCTGGAAGCACAGACATGATTTGATTTGGTCAATTACTTTGTTTCACTTGATTCGTTTAGCGAATCTTGATCACGAATCAAGTGCTTGGTGAACGGAATCGTTCGTTAGTGCGTCTTCCACTCTTCGATCCATTTGTCAAAACAAGCGAAACAAATCCTTTCTATGATTCAAACGATTCGATACTTGTCGACTTGAGTGCATCAGTGAGTATGTCAGTTTGATTCACTGATGCACTTGAATAACTAGCAGACCGAATCATGAATTGGATCATTGTTATGAAGACCCAATTCACTTGATTTACTCATCGAGGAAACGAGCAAGTCAGATCATGAATCAGTACTTCCACAATTCAATTCATCGATTCACTCAGAAAATAGGTGAAATGTCGCGAATCAGTGCTTCCACGACTTTCGACTGACCACGCACACGCATGCGGCGTTAATTCGGATGAACCTCCAGGTGACCTGATTCTTGAAAGATGTTAGGGCACGAACATATGTGTGTGTGTTGGTGCAATAGGAGTTCCAGCGCTTGTTATCGATCCCACGGCACCCGGTTGTTCCCGCCTTCATCCCGCGGTGGGTGGGCCCACGGTTTGTGACGCGGCAAGTGGTTTCGTAAAACATCTGCTTCTTGACCACGTTGTTGATGCGAACATCAGGCAGCACCATCACTTCGTTTCCCCCTAAGTCTGTAGCACGGGTCATGTTTCCCACCCAGTGGTTTTCGCTGTCGCAGGCCGAATATTCACCGCGGTTCTGGATGTCGCGCGCTCTCCGCCGTATTCGCGGACTCCGAGGCTCTGAACGGCCATCGGAGGGCACTACGTCGCTGAAGAGCACACGAGGTGATCGGTAACGCCGCTTGTTGAACAGTTTAGGGTCGACTGTGGGGATGAGGTCATCGTGGGTCGAGTCCTGGGTTCCTGCGTTCTGATTGGCTGGTTCCTGTGAGTGGGTGTTTCCCACCATGTTGAGTGCAGCCTGGACGCTGATCAGGAAGAGCAGGACCGGCGTCGACGACCTCATGGGCACACGTGCTAGGGAGAAAGAGAGCGAAAGAAAGGATTATAATAGACGAATTAGCTCTAACATCGAACTTATTAAACGAACAGCTCCCGAAAAGTTTCCGGTTACGTCAGTCAATCAGTCAAGACGTGTTTGGTGTCTGAAAATGTTGAAATGCTGAAAAGTGTTCCACTGGCAGTATGTACAAGGCTAATGTAGCCAACCATTCCTGGAAAACTGTCTCATCCAACATCTTTTCATAAATACCTCTTTTATTTTTTTTTTGTTAACACATTTTGATAAAATTTCACCCCCTAAGCTCCGCCTCCCAAAGTTTGTTGGCAGAATGTAGCGGAAAAATGGAAGTGAACACGATGATAATATAGTTACGCTTTGAACTTATATGTTAAATATTACATATGGGCTCTCCGTGCTACCTTCAATAGCCCATGTAGGAACAGGATGCATTTCATAGCGAGTGTGTAACGTGACGTGTGTTTCACCTGTGAAATGTTCCTGGTTGAAGTGAACGTCTCGTGGGCTCCTAAAGCCAGTGTCCAGTGCTGGCTGAGCCCCGAGAGCCTGCCATCAGGACCGGCCTGTGCGTCTGCTTCTCTCTGTAACGCACACACAAATACATTTATTTTACGAAGCATAAACTTTTCCTCTCCATTTCCTTTTTCGCCGTCCGACTCTAGACTTCAGGTGCCGACAAGCTAGGAAACGTCAAGATAGGATTCTGCATACATTTCTTTCCTAGAAGTTGTCTTCTTAAATTCATACCTGTTTCACGACCGTAAAAATCATTTATCATCCCAACAGCTCACTAATCAAGAATATATCCACGTTATCATAGCCGAAAAAGCTATTGTTGGAGAAAATGCAGAAAGTTCACAAGCACGTGGAAGTCTCAAAGGAGATCTCAGAGAATGTGACTGGTGGACCAATCAGCATACAGAAACAAATCAATATACAAACCAGCTTGATAAACTTGGGCAAGAGAAGCTACAGTACGTTACTCCAAAATGTACTTTTTCCTCACCATGGCACCCGTGTTATGACTGGCTAGTCTGCACTCTTCAATTCTTTTTTTATGTTTTGATGCGTCTCACTGGCTTCAGTCAGGTATCCGATTGTTTGTTTTTTTTCCCACTCCAATGAATATTTGATGCTTAGTTTGATCTAGCAAATTGATGGTTCACTGCTGAACCAATAAACAATACATTGAAAATGGTTTGACATTTTTTTTTATAGATAAACTGTGAAATAGAGAGGTCTTTCCATTTGTCCACACAAAGGGAGTGCAAATTTTTGCACTTAACTGTACCTGTCTATCTGTCCATCCCATAATAGACATACAGCCACTAGAGGGCAGTAAAGCACTTTATATGTCAGCAATCTCTCTCTCTCTCTCTCTCTCTCTATCACACACACACACACACACACACACACTGTCACAAATCCAACAGAAGGTAGTATTATAAACAAATCAAAGGTTGCCATGGTTTAAACGATGGGAATTCCTGCTCATTACAGTGAGTCAAATCATTCGGCTCAGCTTACCATTTCAACAGAAAGAAAAGGGAGGAAAGAACAAGCCTCGTATATACAACTCTCGACGTTCACCTTTGTTAGTGAATGACATACAAAGATTTTGCCTTCCTCTCTCTCTCATTTCTTTCTCTCTCCCTCTTTTCCTCAGTCAAACTAGCTTAGTTCTAGCACTTAGCACAATCATAAATTCATTTGATCTAGCCATCAAATTGAAATCAGTCCAGTAAAATCATTTAAGATGGTGTTTAAAAACATTAGCGTCTCTACGTCACAGTCCACTTGTGTCTTGCTATGAAATGTGAGGTATTTGTAATCATTTTAAACCTATTCCTTCTAGCAGACCAGACCACTGTAGCTAGCGAAAATTAGCCTGCGCTCTCAGTATAACGTGTACTTTGTCACGTGGTACACTCAAGGGTACATCTATTGTACTTTTAGTGTACATCTTATACACAGAAAATGATGTCAAGTACACAATTTGCCCTTAACAACCACTCTTGTACCTTTAACACACTTTTAGAGTACTACTTTAAGAGTACTTTTTGGTGTAATGTGTTGAAGGGTACACTATTGTCTACTACTTTCCTGGGACAAGATACACACGAAAGGTACAAAATGGTACCACGATGGGGATAGGGAAAGGTACAGTGTAGTACTATTTTAATTAGACTGTAGACAAATTGCTGCCTGCAAAGTGCGCTTAATCCGCCTACTTACAGGGAACTTAGTAGCTCTGTTTATTAGTTCCGTTTAGACGCGTTCTGATGATGTCATCTTGTGCCTCTTTAGAATATTATATAGGAAAAGAGGTGATAGAACTACCCACCTTGGCATTCCTTGAATTGTGAGTTCAAAACTTAGCATCGCTTGCTAAATAATATGCATTACAGTTATCATGATATTACGAAACAGCTGATTATTTAGTACAGTAGTATTCTGCGGTTTGGGACGCCACTCATGGCTGTGTTCCAAACGGGGGGGAAAAAAGAAGTAGTGAGAGCTTAGCACTGTCGAAAAAATCACAAACTCTCTCTCCAAGCATGTTTTTTGGTGCAAGTGGTCACTTTCTTGTGGTTTGTTCCCTCCACATGCAGCACATGTGCGGTCCGTCTAAACACAAACTCACTTGATGGATGCTGGATGATTAAGGGGGGTGGGGGGATGTATTTACACTACGACCAGCGTGTGTTGCACTTTAACGCTGAAATGTGCGCTCCATGCTCCCCTCTGTAAACATACACAGAAGGTCAAAGTGGTTTAGCAAATCCTTCTGACAGCTTGTTTCAATGCACACTCCGCACTACCCCTAAACACTACAGCCATCAATCATTGGACTAAAACACAGCCACAGATACACCCTGGTACCGTTTGCTTATTTTTCACCTCCATACCAACAGCCATAAGATCTATTTCTAAGGATCTGTTATGTTTTTGAACAAGATGATGTCATCAAAAAGCGACAAGCAAACACACAAGAACCTGAAACACACACTAACCAGAACATTTATTTGACACCGCAATTCTTACACCTCATCCAAAAAAAAATTCAAAAATATTCAAAATAGTCCGCTACCTAAGGTTCCCACAGGTATCATGTTGTTTTTTACACACTATTTAATATGCTAGTATTTAAAATAATTGAGGATGCTGTTCTAGCTTGCTAACATTCCACATCACCACCCAGTTTAGGATGCGATTTAGGACGGAGCCTTACACACTTCCTAAGCCTTAATTTATTCAAAAACACTCTGTTTATGACATCTTTTGAATCACACCAGAAACATTCAACTTCATGTGGTCATGGCCTGCATCCACGAAGCACATATGCCAAAAAATTACAAATCCTTTATTAAGCAGTGTTAGATATTTGTCTAAATCTTTAGTTTGACACTTTCTTGTCTTTCCTATTTAGCCTGACTCCTGGCCACTGTCTGAGGCTGCGTCCCAAACCACACACTGCCTAATAAATAATCCGACACCACAGATGATCTCCTATTTTGTCGTATAATTCTTTGTTAATTTTGTTGATGAGAAATGTTTCCCAATAACATTTTTTTTCCCCACGATGAACGTGAAATGTTAAGTAAATAACAATTTAGTCTTCTGCTGAATATTGATGAGGAAATCTGACAACATTTTAGTTTTCCTTGCTGTCATTTTCCATCATCTAAATCTACACTGAAACTAATAACTAAAGGACTGAAATGTGCATTAAAACTAAGAGTAAAAATTTGAAATTAGCTGAACACTAGTGCAATTTAACACTGAATTTAAACTCGGACTGCAATGGTCATGATGTGACCTCAGCGGTTTAATGCTTCGACCATTAAACTGTTAAAGATTTGATATTAAAGCAAATAACAGCAGCTCTGACACAATAGATGCACTAAAATAGACTTTAACCGTGGCATGGTTGTTGGTACCAGATGGGCTGGTTTGAGTATTTCTGAAACTGCTGATCTCCTGGGATTTTACACACATAACAGTCTCTAGAGTTTACACAGAATGGTGCAAAAAAACAAAAAACATCCAGGATCTGCAGGCTGAAACACCTTGTTGATGAGAGAGATCAGAGGAGAATGACCAGACTGGTTTGAGCTGACAGGAAGTCTATCGTAACTCAAATAAGCACTCTTTACAACCGTGGTGAGCAAAAAAGCATCTCAGAACGCACAACACACCAAACGTTGAGGTGGACGGGCTACAACAGCCGAAGACCACATCAGATTCCGCTCCTGTCAGCCAAGAACAAGAATCTGAGGCTATCACGGGCACAGACTCGCCCAAACTGGACAGTTGAAGACTGGAAACAGACTTGGAGAGAGAGAGAGAGAGAGAGAGAGAGAGAGAGAGTGAGAGTATGTGTTGACAGATATAGACAGTGTACAGAGAATTGTTTTGTGTGCACTGAGTGATTGTGAGGACATTTGGTGTTTGTTTGTTTTTATTTTTGGTCTTCAGAAACAGCTAAATACTGTCACTAATAATAAAAAAAAGCTGTATTGGCACTACCAATAACAAACTCCTTCGATTTCTTATAACAGTCAGCTTATTTTATATAAAAAAATCCTGTAGCACAAAACGAACAAAACAGTGAATCGAGTAAAACGAACGAGTTTTTAATGCGAGTTATGACTTCATTCATGCACATTAAGTAAAAAACGAGCCAATCAAAACAAGGGAAAAAAAAAACAAGGGCTGATAAAATCAAAGAAGACTCGACTGATATGGTGCAGATGTTGTAAAATTTGAGATGTGATCGTTATCAACATGTTCAGTCCTTCACCATTTAAGACTCATAACACAAAATGAGCTTTAAACACATGGTCATGTAGAAGGGCCCATGGATATAATGAATATTCACTGAGTAAAAGAAAGGCCATGATAATATATGTCAATTAAATTTTTTTTACTTAGAAGAATTATTTGATCGTCTATCGTCTACTATGACTGTTTTTTTGTATCACTGATTTCTGTTTTTTGTAAAAAAGGCAACTGTTACTTCTGTTTTATAAGAGAAAATTTCACAGAGGAGTGATTAATTGAGCGACTTCCCCCTCCAGCTTGTTGGATCTTGGTACATGCCTTGGCGCCTTCTCAGCTGGGAGAAGCATCTGAATGATGTATAAAGAATAAAATGTGACTTGAATTATTCCTCTCATATAATTGTATTTTACAATATCTGAAGGCAGCTGTCGTGGTGGTGCTAATCCTTATACGGGTTTACCCGTATGTGGTGCGTGGAGAGGTCCGCTACAATATACATTTCCATTGGAAGTTTTCTTGTTCTGCATTGGCCCTGAAGTTAATTTTGGTTTTGGTTAAAGACGATAGTAAAGAACGCTTCCTGGAGTGTCTTTATACTGCAGAAAAAGCCGCCAGACCTCTTTCCCAAGAGTATACAATGGTACAAAAGTTTGTGGGCGCCTGACCTTCACACCCATATGTGGGTTTTTCTAAACTGTTACCACAAAGTTGGAAGCAAACAACTGTATAGAATGTCTTTGTATGCTGTAGAATTACAATTTCCCTTCACTGGAACTAAAAAGTCCAAAACTGTTCCAGTATAGCAATGGCCCTGTGCACACAGCAAGGTCAGTGAAGACATGGTTAGCCAAGGATGGTTTGGAAGAACTCGAGTGTCCTGCACAGAACCCTGACCTCAACCCTACTGAACACCTTTAGAATGAACTGGAACACTGACTGCACCCCAGGCCTCCTCATCCATCACTGCCTGATCTCAGTAATGCTCTTGTGTCTGAATGAACACAAATCCCCATAGCCACGCTCTAAATTCTAGTCTAAAGCCTTCCCAGAAGAGTGGAGGTTATTATAACAGCAAAGCGGTGACCGAATCTCTTTCAATGCCCATGGTTTTGGAATGGGATTTTGAACAAGCATATACACCGATCAGCCAGAACATTAAAACCACCTGCCTAATATTGTGTAGTTTCCCCTTGTGCTGCCTAAACAGCTCTGACCCGTCGAGGCATGGACTCCACAAAGACCTGTGGAAATTGGAGGCCAAGTCAACACCTTGAAATGTTTGTCAGGTTCCTCAAACCACTGAACAATTTGTGTGGCAGGGCGCAACATCCTGCTGAAAGAGCCCACTGCCATTAGGGAATACCATCGCCATGAAGGGATGTACTTGGTCTGCAACAATATTTACTGTAGACAGGTGGTACATGTCAAAGTAACATCCACATGAATGCCAGGACCCAAGGTTCACCCAAGGTTCGGTGTAAGGGTGTACTAATCAGGTCTGTTCGGTTCGTCATTCAATAAAATGATAGCTGATTATCAGATTACATTCCAAATGACAACTAAGTTACTTACATGCTTTTACCTTACTGCTATTTTTAGCAATATATTTGAATATTCGTTACTTCGTACTTCTGTGTAAGCAACAGTGTGTAAATGCTTGTTAAAAAGCCTACGAGTCTTTATCTAAATTGAAAAGCTAGTATGCTTTTGTAATATATACTCAGGGTTGCCATGGACATGGTTTTTACACCATATTGGGCTAATTTTGGAACAAATTTGCTTGTTTTAAAAAATAACCTGTGTTCGCCAAAGTCTTAGATTCAACCTCAAAAGGAAACTCTCGATTTGGTTGCTGGGACTACGGTTGCTGCGATGGCCTTGGGACTGCAATTACCACATACAGTTCTGCACTCAGGTCTCCTT
>JANDJT010000050.1:23497119-23507139 GCA_024331685.1 Stegophilus panzeri
ATATGTTTCTGTAAAGCTGCTTTGAGACAATGTCCATTGTTAAAAGTGCTATACAAATAAAATTGAATTGAATTGAAACAAGAGAAAAGAAAGATGTTCATGCATTTTCAAGGCAGGTGAGTAAAACGATTACTTGCAGGGTTTTTTTGACCAATGAATGAACGACCTTACACTATACTGTCACTGTTCTGTGATACAACACCAACATACAGTATTTTGGGTTAGTTTCAGTTCTTTTTGTGCATTTTGTAGACTTAGCTGGAAATTTAGCTAAAACCTGTGCATGCTAGATGCAGGTTGAAAACTAGCTAGAGTTAATAAAATAGCTAGCTGTGTTAGCCCTCTTTTTTTTATTTTTTAAAAAGAGCTTATTCTGTTTATCTAAGCTGAGAAACTTGTGAGTGATTGTACACCAACAAACGTCACAGTGATTACATCGTAATAACATCATTAGCAGTAATAAAATGCTAGGTGATTGCTGATATGAGACTAATGCTGCCACAAACTTAGCTTACATGCTCTATGTAATTAGCCCACGGCATCCTGCGCTAATAGATTGTCAGCATCGGATAAATTAACGTCCTTCAGAAACACAAACATCCTGCTACTGAGCACTGCATCTCACACACCGAGGGCAGTGTGTTAACTGAGTCGGTGTTGGGTGTCGACACCGTGCTTTTGCCAAAGTACACACTCTCACTGAGGTGCTGACAGCAACGACGAGATTATGAAGTGGTGTTAAAGAATGACTGCTCATTTCTGTCATCAGAAAGACAGACAGAGCACGTATTAGAGATTCAAACAGGAGTAAAAACTAATCCGAATGACCGCAGAAAAATTCACTTTATGTTTGAATTTCATTCAGTGAAACTCTGTGGCTCTGGTTACAAATCTGCAAACTCAAATCAGATTAAGCTTTAAAAAATAACATGCTTTGACAGGATATTTAACCAGAGGATAAAATCTTGTTAGCTACATAATTCCCATGGCTCCAGTTCATAAAAAAACCAACAACAACCAAATAGTCAGAGCCAGACACCAGGGGTATCTTCCTCGACTACGTCTGTTAAAAATAGAACTGTTTTGCCAAAATATTTAATGTAATTAAAAATGTAATGTTAAAAATGTAATGTTTTATTTCTGATAATTGAACTTCTTGCTTAAATCTAATTTGATATTTGAAGTATCCATTGGGAAACCAGACTCTTATGTGTAACAGCTCGAGGTTTCAAACGGGGGCGCTGCAATGGAAAACTCAAAGTATATATATATATATATATATATCAGATTTTCCTCATGTCTAATCTCTTCTATTGACGCATGTGTTCAGACAACACTCAGATGGAATTGATCTAAAATGGATCATAAGGTTTGATAACACTTTACAAGAACAGTATATGATAATAATCATGCACTAAACCCTGAATTAAGGCATGTACTAATCATGAAGAGCTAACCTCGTGAGACTACGGCGTGAGTCTTATGCATTCATGCATGAATAACGAGCATCTTAAGTACATGTTAGTGCATGTATTAATTAACACGTAGGGGTAAAGTAAATCAAATACGCTCTATAAGAAATATTATGAATTAAACGTGTATAATTTCAAATTTTTTAAACATAACTTGCCGTATGCAGCTACGTACACAGACGTCACCGGACGGCGTTAAAACTAAATTATTGGTGTTTATTATTAGTGTGTCTTTTGACGTTCGATAAGGAGGATCAAGGTAAATTATGAAAGTAATCCAGCGCCATCCAATGATGTTAGTGTACGCAGCTGCGAATTGTATAAACAATTTGAAATGATGCGCGTTTAATTCATAGTGAGTATTAATCCAGGTATTAGCGCATGGTTATTTGTATACTGTTCTTGTAAAGTGTCACATAAAGTTTTGCACAGACGTGTGGAGTCCATGAGAGCTCGAGTGCACACTGTCATTAAAGCAAAAAGGGGACATACCAAATGCTACGAAACTCTGAAATTCGTGTAAATATTTAAAAGGTTCTACTTTTCCCAAGAACGTTTCCCAAGTTGTGGTCAATAATATAATTTGCAATGAAAACTGTTGTATTAAATTGGAAAAGAATGTAAAATAGAAGACATTTTCACTGATGGTCTCACTTTTGGACCCCACTGTATTTTTTTTTGTTGTTGATGAAATATAAAATGAATTACAGTAAAGAAATATTCTGAGGTATTTAAGGCTACTCTTTTAACAGGACCTATAAAATGCATTGTATAGAAAAACCGCACCTCGTTTATTTTACATAAAATATACTCTCGTTAACGATAAGTCATTTATGATTCTTGCCAAATGTGAGGCTCGGTTTCTTTAAAATGCCATAAAAGATCAGTCTTAACATGGAAAATATGTGGTTTTATATTGATTTGCTGCGGTTTTAAACCACACTGCAGAATATCCTGCCAACTGTGCAAATTAACAATAATAATGTTTTTGCATTCCAGGTTAAACCATATTTATTTCATTATCATGCTAACTTAAATGGTAAATGACACGTCATTGATCTGATAAACTGAACTGGAATACATTGCTCAATATATAAATACATCTCTAATTCCAGGATTATCACTTGCATAAATAATAAGTGTTACTTTAGCGCTCAATTTAGTCTCATTCTCTCTCGCTCTCTCTCTCTCTCCCTCTCTCTCTCTCTCTCTCTCTCTCTCTCTCTCTGCCTGTGGTCCATAAAATCCTCCTTGTGGTTATTTTGAGGTCAAAGCCATTATTAATACCATGTGGTATTCTAAACACATGTTTCAGTCAATACACAGAGCTATTATTCCATAGTGATTATGGTGGCCTGAACATAATATCTGTGTAACACAGAATGACTGATGACAAGTTAATATATGTTCAAACATTAATGTTGTCCAGAAATCACAATGGGACCAACCAGTCATATGCCCCTATTGCGATGAGATCTGATGTACGTGGGCTGCTGCAGACCCTTACAGGTAACACTCAATGATTTTATTTCCATCTGGATTCATCTCTTTCTCTTCACCCTTGAGAAATTCAGCCAAAAATACCTTGATACCAAAATAACTCAAGGGCGGGCTGAAAACTTTGGTCCTATTTGGATCTCTGATTTTATAAGCAGATGTTGAGTCTAGAATTGGAAAACATTATGATGGCTGAGTCCATTAAAAGGAAGATGGAAATAAAGTCAATCCACCGAGCAAACTATCCAACAAGCTATTAAACGGGTGATTAAAATAATCGGCATGGATATAAAGCTTCAGTTTATCTTCATGTAGGATGCAATTTTATTAAATTTAGTGTTCTATAAACAAATTTGTCCTCTTCCATATTTAAACTTCTAGGAAAATCGTGAGGAATGAATCGAAGATCATCATGCATGATGCAAACAGGCCTGGGTATTAGAGATGTTACCCTGAAAAATGAATGCTGTCCAAGTAATGTCTTGTGAATGAAAATACTACACAACTTAAGTAAAGGGGCCACAAAAGCAATAACCAGTTCGAGCAATTAGTGAGAAACAACGGGAAGGAAAGAATGCTTATGACTGACCACAAATGACTTTGTAGGGTTCAAAGTGGAACACTGGTATTTTTATTTGAGATGAAGACAAACAGATGACCAGTGGAAACACCATGAAATCTCAATCCATCCATTCATTTTCCTACACAGGGTTGCAGGGAGCCTGGATCCTATCTCAGGAGACTTGGGTCACAAGGCCCAAGTCTTTTGACTGGGGGAGGAAACCGGAGTACCCAGAGGAAACCCCCAAAGCACAGGGAGAACATGCAAACTCCACGCACACAGGACGGAGGCAGGAATCAAACCCCCAAACTCAGAGGTGCGAGGCAAACGTGCTAACAGCTAAGCCTACGTGCCCCCGCCATTGATACAAATGAAAATAGAATGGAAAACTATGTACAATAAATCCATCCCTTATTCGTTCACAAGTCTGCACAACAACTGGAGAATATATACTAACTGGAGAAGAAAAGAATGAACTCTTCTTTAGGAGACTGTGTTGTGTACCACGATGCTCTACAGGCTTTAACAAGAAAGCTTAATGCCAACTAGTAAGTCATTAAGAGTCTTGACTAATATTAACAGGATTAATGAAGGGAAAATGTTCTGCATTGTTACCTTTGTGACTCTTACTCCTGAACATTACAGCCTCAGTTAAAGATGCTTAAAGATCATCTATTTGCGTTAAAACTGCACTCATTTTACACTTCAACGCTCACCTGCAAAGCAAACTTAGGGTAATTACCTTTAAATAGCCAATTTTTCTGAAATTTACCAAGTAACTGTGCAAATTTGTCAGTAAATAAATTTCTAAATAAATAAAAGTCCCTGTATTTTGGGCTGAATGTAGTTTTTCTGTTCATTCTAAAATCTCATAACAGATGTGGGATGTGAACAGTAGTCAACACTCCCAGATCTCAAGGAAAGGCATAGTATCTAAAGACATGTAGATGCAATGTACTGTAATTTTACTTGTTGCATTGCTGGGGGATATGCCAGCATAAATAAATGAGAAAGATTTTGAAAACCAGCACATGATGGCTATAGCTTTGGACCATCTAAATCTCCAGTGAAGTGGGGCCAAGAACATTGCGGTACAAACAAGACCTAAGGACAACCATGAGAAAATACAAAGTGGTGTAATCACAAACAACAAGTCATGGTACCTCACTTGATGCCCCACAGCTCAACACCCTAAAGTTATCCAAATTCCAAAAAAGTTTCCATTAAGCCACTTTAAACCATAGCATGGGGTCTAATTATTTGTGACTAGTAGCAGAAGTCACCTTGGGTGAACAGTCCATATGCAATTATAATGTCTCCTCGAAAAAAGAAGTGAGGGGATGAATTTAAATGATCAAAGTTAGCAAACCCAGATAACAGTTGGTTTTCATTGACAATGGGGCAACTGGGCCAAAATACAACAGCATGGAGCTTTGTGTATCCATTTGTAGCTCAGAACTGATGCTACTTTAGAAAGGAAAAGTGTTGAGAATTGATGTTCTATCAGCTGGAAATGGGAATTTGCTCTAGACAGTACATAACCTAAATTCACCATCTTTCTTCCTCTAGTCCAGAATTCATTCAGTATATTGCTCCATTGGCTTTGAAGGCAGTCCCATGGTCTATGAGATGGAAACAATTCATTGCCATCATTCACAATTTACTAATAGTGAGATATCTCTGGATGCTAACAAGATCGAGACTAGGGTATGGCAAAGAAATGCAATACCAGAAGATCAATACCAACATGGTTATAAAAACTATTTCACTATAAGCAATGCTTCTCTTCTTGAATGTCGGTTGAATGCCAAGTCAGGAGCACATGTCTGATTGATGGATTTCCAGTCGAACCTAAATACAAATGCTACTAGTGCACAAGTACTAATTTATATAGGCATATCCCAGCAAGTCAATAAAAAAATTCAGAATCACTATTCTGGAAAGGGTAGAATTTGTGTATTTGTCACACTCTACTCATAAGTGATGCTCCTGACTACAATACAGGCATTTTTACCCCCGATATTTCCCTCGAAATACTCATATTCACTTATCTGCAGGTTTCAACACTTGAAATTCTATCAATGCATGTGAATAAGTTATGATGACTATTCAAGAGCCCAACAGCAACTCTATTAAAGTCATAATTGTATTGTTACAAGCGCCAAACCAAACCCTCCGAGCTACCTTTCGGCAGAGATGTCACTTCTTATTCTTAATTTGTGAAGTAGGCATGACCAATTTGCTGTTTGCAATTTGTTCAATGTCCATGAGCACCAGTTATGTTGAATCTTCCATGCTGACATCAAATTGTAATACCCACGTAGGCCAGGAAACTAGTTGGGTATTAGTTGGTAGACTAATTGGTAACTAGTTGGGTAACAACTAGGACATTCTGGAAAAGGTGTCTCCATTCAGACAGCTCAAGTCAGTGAGGAGGTTGTCATTCAGGTCTTGTTGGTGAGGTATCAGTATCCTCTTATTCCATTATTATTTGAAGCAATTGTTTATGATTGTGGGCTGACGTTTGCTATGTAATCTTGTTTGAGGCCATTTTCTTCTCTTCCTCATTTCTTCTGTAAATGATCAAGATTATCATAGCCTAGTTATCCATAGCCAATGAACCTAAATTCTACCACACTAGTTTACTCTTAACTAATGGGTTAAAACTGACGTTACACCCTGACTGACGATTGAATGTATGTTCAACTGATGCAACATTGACTTTGATGTCCATCCAAGATGTCCTGCAGTTCATTCAGCATATGATAAATGCCATTGAAGTTAAAAGACAAAGGTGGATGGTTGTAAAATAAAGAGTACAGAAGAAGGAACCGTTTACATTTGGCTAGAGCCTGTAGGCAAACTTTGATGTTCTGAAAGTCAGCTAAAGACATGCTGAATGACAGGATGATAGAACTTACTGAGGTTGTCTTTGAATGATTCGCTGTGTGACCGAGTGAAAGAACTTACCAAATACATAATCTCGAGAGGATTGTAACATGGTGTGCTAAAGGTCAAAGGTGAACTACAGCTTTTACACCAACCATTCAACAGTCTGAGGTTTATCTGGATGTCTATTGATTTTGACAGCTTGTCAGCGTTGTGCCTTTCGACATGCTTTTAGAGCACTATTGAAGTTGAAAGCCTAGAGCTGACAGGTGTAATATAAAGAGTACAGAAGAAAGAAGCCCTTACATTTGTTTAGAGATCACTCGCAGTTTTCTGGAGCTGCTAGGCAAGCCTTGATGTATGTTATGGAAATGGTTGAACGAATCGCTGAACTCGCCGAATGACTCACTGAAGGATTTTGAGAAGATTTGGATGTGTTGTGCTGATGGTTCAAGGTAAAGTCCCGTGTTTTGGTTGCCTGGAAACTGATTCATCTAATAAGTGGTAGCTAATGTAAATAAATAACATCTAGCAAGCTAGTTAGCTAGTTTAGTTGAATTGATGCAAATGAATGGAAATAAATGAGTATATGAATTCCCAGGGAGAGGATGACTGTGTAGTTCTGGTCTTTATCCTCACCTGATAAACTATGCGACCTCAAGTCATTGGTGGACATCTTAACTATGAGATTTTACTGTTGTCTCCTTGCTTAAGCAGTTAAATATTATTTATGTCTGATGTTTATTTTCTCTCAGTGACGCAAGATGATGTATTTTACACGGTGTGCGCGTTAGATTGAAACATACACACCAAATGAAAACTTGTTTTGTGAATGTCAATAGGAAATAGGGTTTATGTTCTTTCTCTGGTTGTTGGTTGTCTGCCAGGCAACTATGAAAAAACAAACAACAAAAATAAAGATTAAAAAAACAAAACAAAACCCAAACTGAATAGCCCAGGCATGAACTCTGTTTTTCCCAGACACCAGGTCCAACGATTTGTCAAACTCTGTCCATCATTTGTAGTATTCTGGAGCCATTAAGCACACCTTAATAAATGACCTCCTGATTGACAAAATGACAGAACTTTCTAGATGATCCTGAAGGTCTTTTAGTGCTGTGCTAGGCAGTTGAAACTGTAGCCTTTGCAACAACAATTCAGCAGTATTGGTAAATCTTCCAACATGTTTTTAATGGGTACCTTGACTCAGGAACAACAACAGGAACAGAAACGGATCTTTAACACAGACAGACTAATGATATTTGAAAAACATATCCAACCAACTCTAATGTAGAGCAAGTCCTAAAATAACAAATTGGTAAACATTTAAAAAATTAAAAAACAACAACTTCAAGAACAACAGTAACTTCTTCCAAATCTATGAGTCCAATCTAAGTTCAGAGCTAAACGGCTACGGGCTTAAGGAACTACATAATGACAGCCTTTCTCAAACTCCCTATACCAGTTCTCTGGCAGTGTCGTACCATTTGAACCCACGACCTGCTAATTATTACCACCTTAACCATAACCACTGACCTTAAGCAGAATCTACTGCCCAAAGACGAGTGTTCGAATAGTGCAGTAGTAGGAATAGACTAGCAAACAATATCTAACAAGCTGGAGTCAGAACCAATAATCAGATCAGACAAAATGTCAGGAAACAACAGCAACAGGAAATCGACCAGATCAAGTTTGGAGCGGATATTTATACTCTAGGTAATGAGAAACAGGTCCTTCTAATCAGTCAATATTGTAGAGAGAGAGAGAGAGAGAGAGAGTACTTGGTGGGTGAATGAATACTGAGATGCTATAGTGAGAAGGAATGGTAAAGTAACTGAAATGAACTGATTGAACTATTGTAAATAACTCTAGGAATTAACTCCAGCCTTAAGACTGCACTTCACTGAGTGAAATTATACATGATTCTAAAAACTAAACATTCTCATGGACTTGGATTCAAATCCGTTCAGTTTGATTTGTGTAGCACTTTGTCATAAAGCAGCTTTAGGGAAATCTCGATGCACTGTCGATGTACAACCGTACAATCTTAATAGGTATTAGAAAAAAACAAGAAAAACTCAAAAGAAGCCCATTATAAAACTATTTCAGTTCTAAAACTGGCTGAGCTGTGTTTTAAGCCATTGTACAATCCTCGATAATATTGAACTCTGTATTAATGTGCCAGGTTTTAATCCAATAAAACTGTTAGACTGATCTTTGCGTAGTATGTTGCTTAGCAACCAAAGCATACTGTTAACAGACGACTTTACGTAATGGAAGAATGTGCGTCACACTTTTTTTTTTTTTTTTTTTTACCCTTAATCATGATAAAAAACACAGTAATACACACCCTCTCATGGCTCTCTTATTGCTTCATTATACGGTTGTTACACTGTACATTTCTGTATATGTATAATATAATGTTGCTAATTTCAGAAACCTCACTGGCTAGCTTGAAATACTAGCATTCATGTCACATATATCAGGACAATGCATAATCATGCAGATACAAGGTCAAAAGCTTCAGTTATTGTTCTCATCAGACTTTAACCGTCACAGAGCTCACCCAAACAGACTCAGGCTCACCCAAACTTGACAGTTGAAGATGTCCAGTTTCGGTGGGTCTTTGCCCATGATTAGCATCAGATTCTTGTTCTTGGCTGACGGGAGAGAAACCCGATGTGGTCTTCTGCTGTTGTAGCCCGACCACCTCAAGATTTGATGTGTTGTGCATTCTGAGATGCTTTTCTGCTCACCACGTTTGTAAAGAGTGCTTATTTGAGTTACTATAGACTTCCTGAAAAGGAGATCAGGAGAGCAACAGTTTCTGAAATACTTAAACCAGCCCATCTGGTACCAACAACCATGCCACGATAAAGGTCACAGAGATCACACTTTTTCCCCATTCTGATGTTTGATGAGAACATTAACTGAAGCTCTTGACCTATATCTGCATGAGTGTATGCACTGTGTGCTGCCGCCACACGATTGGCTGATTGGATAACTGCATAAATGAGCAGGTGTACAGGTGTTCCTTTACTTAGTGAAATTAGAAACGTAGGTTTCTGTAATCTTGTTCAATTATTTTACTCTAAAGAGTCATCGGTGGCAGAATATTGCTACATGACAGACTGCATACAGAGCTAACATGAGGTCAAAGGTGACAGAAAATAATTCAAAGTCAAAATAGTTTTCAAAGTCAAATTCTGGTCAGTTTTTTGGCTGTTTCTGCCAGAAATTCTGAAATGAGCAACGTCAAACTAGTTTTTTTTGTCCCCTCAACCTAAACATCCATCTATCCAGCCATCTATTTTTTATACCACTTATCTTTAAACAGGGTCATGGAGGAGCCTACAGTATCCCAGGGGACTCTGGGCACAAGGTGGGGGACATCCTGGACACATGGACATATTTCTATCTACTGTACTTATGAAATGCAACAACAGTAGCTAGCTGCAATCCCATGCTAGCAATACTGTTCATTTCATACCATCCATCCATCTTCTATACCGGGTCACTACTATTCAGGGTCACGGGGAACCTGGAGCCTATCCCAGGGAGCATCGGGCACAAGGCGGGGTACACCCTGGACAGGGTGCC
>JANDJT010000050.1:23541626-23555706 GCA_024331685.1 Stegophilus panzeri
CTCTGAAAGGAGGAGTTTAGAATGAATCCTTTAGAACGGATCATTGAACGAGTCGTTTGTGACACTGGGGGGAAAAAGGTACGTTAAAGTGCTTTTTGATCTCGGATGCATGTAAATTTATTGTATGAGACTCTAAAATAAAATTAGGCATGTTTCCAAACCGTAATAGGTGCGCTTTAAGTAATGCTACCCTTTCTTTGAGTTTTTCTTTGAGTATTTCATGAGATTATATATATCTATATATATATCTATATCATATGCTTGACATATATATGTCAAGCATCTAATCTAATCTAAGTTCAAGACCACATTTAGAATCACCATGAATACAAAATGATGTCACATGGACTTGTGAATGAACCATCCGTGTTGTAGGCATTTGTCAATTTTGCGCTGGAGATACAGGGGGTAATCTTATATATGATATTTGTGTGCATCCATTCTGTCAAGAACACATCTACTTTGAAATCAGTGCTAAGACAACAAAAAAAATGTTCCACTAAGCCACCATTTTATTCCTAACCATGTGATTAGCTTTTAATAGATGAAAAGGGTAAGACTGAAGGGTTTAGGTAGTCATGGACTGGCTGGAGTTACAATATTTGTTATGTTTTTTATGTAAGTTCCATCATTTTAGCTTAGTTGCTTCCCTTCTTATATCATTCCTTAATAAAGACAATAAAAATAAGCCTCTTTTCTCCAGACCCTGATCCCACACTTCAATTCATAGTGGAGATAGCTGCTTCAACTGGTGATAATGGTCCTGTCTCAACAACAAGCCCTGCAAAGGATTAACCACTGACAATGGGACACCCAGGTGTGGACCATTCAGGCATACATAGCAGTTTGGTAGTCTACCTTATCAGAAAACGTCCAGTCATGTGGTTCATGCACCACAATTATGCCCCAACAAATACTTTTTTCTGGTAAGCTGATGTCTTTCCCAAAACCTCAGAGAACTTGGTCACATCTACTCACTTACCGTTACCGTTCTCAGAAGGCAACACCACATTAGTTGATAGAGTTTCTAAAGCCTCAAGCTCACTTTCTCTAAGATATATTTTTTTAGAGAAATTGACTGTTTTATTCAAACAGACTTTCACCAAAATACACTATATGGCCAAAGGTTTGTGGACATCTGACCATCACACCCATATGCCCATATGTATCCATATCCCATTCCAGATGTAGTCCCCCTTTTTGTGCTTAAAAGGAATTGCCCCTTCAGACACAAGAGCATTAGTGTGGTCAAGCACTGATGCTGGGCGAGAAAGCCTGGGGTGCAGTTGATGTTTTAATTCATCTTAAAGGTGTTCAGTGGGGTTGAGGTCAGATCTCTGTGCAGGACACTGAAGTTCTTCCAGTCCGACCTTGGCAAACCATGTCTTCATGGAGCTCACTTTGCGCACAGGGGCATTGTCAAGCTGGAACATGTTTGCGGCTTTGACCCCTTAGTTTCAGTGAAGAGAAATTTTGATTCTACACCATACAAAGACATTCTATACAATTGTGTGGTTCAAACTCTGCAAAAGTCTGGGGAACCCCACAGTTCACTTCAGCACTGTAGACAGATTTCATTGGGAAGTCACCATGGGCGTTGCATCTGGTTACCACCCACATGTACATGGATGAAACTCTGTTACAGTAGTCCTTCACAGATATCACAACCTTCTAGAGCACCCTGGGATATCTGTCTCCAGTTTTCCAGTGGATTCCTATATAAATTATGGCCTCGGCAGTGGATGCATGGTTCAGGAAGGACAAGCAAGTTTGCAAGAATGTTCACACATGATTCCAAGAGCAGACAGTACACAATCATAAATTACCAATGGTCTGAAAATACAGAAACTCTCCTGTGGTCAAACCTGGTAACTGGTTGTGGCTATCTACCCCTGACGTCAACCTTTTGTCAGGACAGGTTAACCCTGTAACTTATCACTTGGCATTGCCCCAATCTTATACATGCAGTTTCATGTGTCCCTTATAAGTCTGGGGCAAAGCCAGTCCCTTATAAGTCTGGGGCAGTGGTGGCTCAGTTTTATAAATGAGATGAATGAGATGAATGTAAGTCGCTCTGTATAAGGGCGTCTGCCAAATGCCGTAAATGTAATGTAATGTAAAGTCTGGTGGTTTTTGGTCCCTTGGTGGCTGCTGTGCCTTCAAAGACCCCTACATTCCTCCAAAAGACGATGGAGCTCCTGTGTACACAATTTGCTAATTACTAAGTTCACAGAGTCAGACAGGCCGGGACCAAATGACATCCCAGACCTCTACCTAACCGACAATTTTCATCGTAACTATCTTGGCCAACCTGCTTCTCAATCACACAGTCAGTCGTCAGGCTGGGGTCTCTAGGGACATATACAGTATCATGGAAAGGAGTAGGGCGTACTGTCACATTCCAGTCTGGCTACACTTTTGGCTGGGTATTCCGCAGGCTTACTAACCACCAGTCCAGCCTGTTGTCTCAACTCTTATTCATTAGCTCTGTGCGTTTAATGTAAGTAAGGCTACCTAATTTCTGCGAAGTCTTGCTATTTATTCTGGTGTGCGAGCCTAAGCTTTCTCTTGTGTTTGCATGCCTCTGCCTGTTTACTTGTTATATGTTACTATTTCACTATCTATTGTGACTCATTTCCAGTCTATGATTACATCTTGGATTTGTTGTATGAAATTGCTCTAAACACAATGTTAACATATCCTTCACCTAGCATTTTCTATGGAAATGAAAGCGTGGCTGTTGTGTGAACTTGCCTAATCCTGACAGACATTCAAATGAAAAGGATAAACACTGGTGTGTTTGCAATAACAACACTATTGTGTTTTACTATATAATTGCTACCTGCAGGATTTTGGCTAAATGGCTTTTTTAACGCTTGGGTGGAATCGTGATCTTAATCTTGTACTGTACCTCGTATCACTATTTTAATCTGCAAACACATAACCTTTGTTTGTATGTATAGATGTGTGTGTGTGTGTGTGTGTGTGTGTGTGTTTCTACAGTACATCATCCAGGTGTGGCGACACCGATATTTTGATGTTTTCTCTTTCTTGGCATGTTGCCGGATCGCTGAAGGCATTTTAGGGAATGTGGGAAGATTCTTAGAAGAGGACACTACAGATTCGGTTTCTCCTCAATGTTATTTTAAAGGTAACTCTTCCACTATTTATTCATACTTACTGTTCGAGGCTTTGCTTTTATACTTTTGTGGTAAGAATAATAACCAACCTTAATTTCAAACGTCAGTGTCAGGTGTGGTTAAATAATTTCTGATATAAAGAGATCATTATTGTAATCAAATTTCAATCAAATCAAAAAAATCAAAAATCAAATTTCTGTTTGCTTAGTGTGAGTCCTGGCCTTGTGTATCGTGTTTTTGTGGCACGCCGCTGATTGTAAAAGAGTAAAAAATACTTCCCGCTCCAGTTGGTGTGTAAACTTATGAGCGACTAGAGTTACGGTGAAGGGGAGGAGCTCATAGATTTGTTTGGTGTTCTTAGATTTAATTACTTCATTCATATCAAACGCGACACCACTCTCAATTCATAACACGGGATCCGAACTGATGCTCTGATTCTGATCTGAACGAGCCATGAGACGCAGCCTTATCTGGACTTGACTGGACTGCACTATAATATTTAAAAAGCACAAAAGGTGAACACGTACATTTGTTGAGGACTGCATACGGACTGTACGAGGAATGAAAGACATTTTATATAAATGTTCTTGTTGGACTGTGGTGTCTTGAAATGTCTTTCCTAACAACAGGTTTATCGACGAGTCCAGTGATGATACGAGCGGAAAATTCTGGATCTCTTTGGAGAAACCAAGAGAGCTAATATAACTTGATTCTGTAACAAACATAGCCTGAACTATCATAGAATTGCTTGTAGTGCAACGTAATGCAACGTAAAGCAACATAAAGTAGGTCACATGATAATAACAATGTTATTACATCGTGTTATTAAAACAACGGGGCGTAGCTAGCTATTTAGAAGTATTTTGCACGCAACTGCACTGTGATTTTTTTTTTTAAAAAAGAAAGAGTTTCTGAGAGTTAAAAAATGTAAAAAAAATAATTTAAAAAATAAATAATATAATATAAAAACACTAATAATAATCATAGCAAGTCATTAAACGTAAGCAAAGTGCTTCAATTAAAAATGCAATCGTTTTAAAGCATGGTAGTTTTGAAACAAACAAACAAAAACATCGGGTGGGTCTCGGACAGTACTTTTGGTTTTGGGAACAGAAAAGAAAAATTGTCAAATTGTGCATATCTTTATTGAAAACTTTCAAAATTGTCCCGCTTTCCTGTAGGAAAGTGTAGTTTTCTCAGTAAAGTGGAATTTACGAAAAAAAATATACATTCCTAAATATTTACAACTCTCATCAGCATTCATAGCTTGGCCAGGTAACATAGTGTGCGCTGAATAATAATGATTTAAAAAAAAAACATTAATTACTCTTTGACGATTACACTCACTGGACACTTTATAAGGAACACCTGTTTGTCTGCTTATTCATGTATTCATCCGATCAGCCAATCATGCGGCAGAAGCGCAATGCATAAAGTCATGCAGATACAGGTCAAGAGCTTCAGTTAATGTTCATGTCAAACATGAGAATGGGGAAGAAATGTGATCTCAGTGACTTTGACCTGACGAGCGTGGTCTGAGTATTTCATAAACTGCTCAGCTCCTGGGAGTTTCACTCACGACAGTCTCTAGGGATTACACAGAATGGTGCGAAAACCAAAAAACCTCCGGTGAGAGACAGTCCTGTGGGCGGAATCAGCTTGTTGGTGAGGAGATCGGTCAGACTGGTCCGAGCTGACAGGGAAGCAACGGTAACTCAAATAACCAGCTCTTTGTGGTTAACTGTGGAGAGCAGAAAAGCATCACATGGGCTACAACTGTACATGAGATTCAGTTTATGACCTCAGTATTACTGCTGCTTGGAGAATTTTAGCTGTGGATTGTTCTCATCAGAGTGATACATCCCAGGAACATTGCTGGGCTTGATACACACATCCCAGCAACACACACACACACACACACACACACACACACACACATAACCATCTCAATGTCACTCCTGTGCTGAGAATGATCCACCACCTACATAACATCTGGTCAGCGATGATCCTGTTTCTACTGATGGACAGGGTAAATAAGAGCTGATTGTAACTGTACACCTTTAAAGCTTCCGATATGGCGTGTGAACTTGCTAAATTTTAGACTAATTGTATTTGCTTGCAAATGCTAAAAATAAAAGACGGACTCTGGCTCAAAGTAAAAGGCTTGGTGTATATGGTCTATTAAAATCAATACACAGGAAAGTTAAAAAACAAAACAAAACACAAAACCCCCTCGAAACCCTGTACTTTTTAAGAAGTTCACAAGCAGACAGCCGCAGTAACAGCTTCTTCATACTGATCTTTTTTTTTTGCACTCCTCCTGCTCTCTTTGTTCCGTCGTAGCGTTTACTCTCCTTCTCTCATCTGTCTATCTCTGGGTGGATGTTTGCTCGGCCTTGACAGGACAATGGCGGCTCTGAAGTGCCGTGCCGTGCAGTGGGAGGATGGTGCTGAGGAGTGAATGAGTGAAGAGGAGGGAGTGATATTTCACATTTTCACTTGGTCCTGCGTGTAGGAGGCTCAACACAAGCACTCGACACTATACAATGGATTTTTAGTCCAATATAAGAAGTATAGATGTTTAAGATATCTTCTATAACATATCATATCTCCAAAGTGCCCCTAACCTGCTGTAGTGCTCACTCCATAGAAAGTTTGCCTGAGGCTGTTTCTGTAGATGTAGCAATATCAATGCTGCCTCACTACAGTCCCATTATACAATTACTGCTATGCTTCTCTCACGTCGGTTTGGTTTTGTTGCTTTGAATGAAAACTATTCCATGCACTGAAGCCCATAAATCATTCATATTTGCAGAAATCCATGTTGAGCAATAGCAAAGTATAAATATCAGCCTAACAAATACTTGGCTTAGTTCTCAGCAGGTTTGCCTCACACATCTGGGGTTAGGGATTCGATTCCCGCCTCTGCCCTGTGTGTACGGAGCTTGCATGTTCTCCCTGTGCATTGGGGGTTTCCTCTGGGTACTCCGGTTTCCTCCCTTAGTCCGAAGACATGTAGGATGACTGGCATCTCTGAATGGGTGTGTGAGTGTGTGTGCTTGATGGGTTGGCACTTTGACCAGGGTGTACCCCGCCTTGTGCCCTGAGTTCCCTGGGTTAGGCTCCAGACTCCCCGGAGACCCTGTGTAGGATAAGCAGTAAAAGAAATGGATGGATGGATGGATGGAACTGTGATACCGAAGACACAATATAGCAATCATGAATGCTTCAAAATATTAGTATTTTGTTACTTGCCATAACGCGACCTGGCAAGCATTGCCATGTATTGTATGTATCATGCAATCTTGCGTAAGTTACCTAGCTGGCTATGTTCCCCTACATTCACACTAGAGATTTACAGTATCTTGATTGGTCAAAAGGTGCTGATTCATTTTCTTTATGATGCTGCAGATAAAAAACATGTAATTCCTGATACGTAAGGAAGCGTTTATTTAACATTCATGGAAAGAGTCTCCAGTGTCAGTTCTTTGTAAACGTCAGACGTAAAGCTGTACTTTTAGGTTTCTACCATGGTTCTTCTGTCTTTAGACCAGAAGGCCTCTCTGTAACATGACAAGCTTCATTTTTTTTTTTAATTCTTAACATCAGGACAGAGGACACAAGTGAGGGAACAACCGTTTTTAGCTGTTATAATAATATAAGTGATAACAGAAACTAAGACGCACATTAAACATAACTATAAATACATAACAGGTACAGCATGCCAATCTATAATGAATAGTTTGTAATTGTTGAAAAATTGGAGTGGTGTAAGACGAATAAAACACTTGGGGAAAATAATCAACTTTGGGGTGGTAACAGTAACGGTTTCATGTTGGGCTGCATCACAAACCCTGTCACTGATTATTTTCCTATAACAGCACATCCCCAAGTGCTTTATTCCTTACACAGTATTATCAATTATAATACAAAGACAGACAGTCAGTCGGATATGAGATTTTAACACTTACATAAGAAGTAAAGGAACATAACTGAAAAAGAAATAATGCATATTTCTGATGTATTGGCTCTTTAATGCGAACACGCACTTTTTCCACCTGTGAAGCGTTGCAGCTGTCGGCTCGCTCTCAAGGCCGACTTGCACGGTATCCTTTGTTTTATTCCAGGCGTGTCATAAACACTTCCTCCGGTGTTTGGCACCGTAACCATGGCGACGATGCTGACGCACAGGGCTGATGAAAGCTTGGATCCGTCACACCTGTACATAACACACGAGCATGTGGAGGAACCAGATCATCATATACATTGTGTGTGTGTGTGTCTCATCGCTTCAGGCCGTATCGATCTAGCTTCTCATCCCAGTGATGATCAATTGAAACAGTCCTTATGGAAACTGATATGTTGTGTATTAGTACACTACCTAGTGATGTTGATGAGACAACTAAGGTTATGATCATGAAGCGACTAGAATTCAGGGTTTTTTTTTTTTTTTGGGCCATACCTGATTTGAGCAGGACAGATTTTCAGCAGTATATGGGAAAAAAAACCTTTTCAAATCAGATTCAAGCCGCATCCGATTCAAATTTCTGGCTGTCACTCATTTTGTCAAGTTAAATTTCATGTTTTTTTTTTTTTTTTTTCTGATTCTTGTCATTTGTTTCGAGAACATAATTGAAACCTATTACAACGGGGCACATCAGATCAACGAAGGGTTAGGAGGAGCTCCGTCCCTTTGGATAGCATTAAAACACATGAAATCCTTCTCATCAGATTCAAGCCACATCTGAATGTGGTTCAAATCCGACTGCAATTTCTAGTTGTAAAATCAAGCTTCATGCTTTTTTCTTTTTTGTGCTTCTTCCTGTCAGATGCCAGATATTTGTAACAAGAACCACAACCTAAACCCATCAAGGGGCAAGCCAGGTCAGTGAAGGAGCCTGGGTCTGGGGCAATGAAGAAGTAATCAGCGCTCTGAACTTTACACTTTAATCACTGTTGTCTGTGCAGAATTTTGTTGAACCTTGCCTATAGATTAAATAATCCATGGCTAAAACCAGTGTAAAGCGCATTGGATCCACTAAGGTTAAAAAAGCTCTATATAAGTGCAGACCGTTTACCATTTATCATTAAATCCCCATGCTGGTTGCTAGCTAACTAGTAACTTTCCTCAGGAACCAGTACGGATATGAAAGCATAGTATACTAACTACACTCACTGGATTGGATTTGGTGATTTAAGAAGGAAGGCATATGCTCTATTTCCTGTCAGTCACAGCAACACTAGACAATCATACTGTAGGTGTCTATGAGCTCATACATGTGGAAGAAGGTGGATAGTACTGTCGTCATCATCCAGATGGGGGTCGAGGTCAAGTCAAAATGAATCAAGTCCAAATGAACGTGAGACCAAGATCAAGACCGAAAACCATCAAATCCTTTACGAGGCCAAGCTTTTACTTCAAGTAGGTGGCTTCATTTGTACGTTTTACCACTGATATGTTTCTGAAAGAAGGAATTACTTCTGGTCACACTTTGTGCATTGTTACAAACTCAGACGAGACCAAGACCATATTTAGCAAGACCAATACCTGAGACTGAGACAAATTGTAGGATAAATGCAAGTAAGTCAGAGACAAATCCAAGTCGAAAGAGAAAATACTTTGAGAATGGACTCGAGTCCTATACAGCAACAGTTTCAGGGGACAAATGAGTTCTCATTAAGGACAGATATGAGTCACTTGTCGGTACGAATGTCAACCGTCAACATAGACAAAAAAAAATCAGATCTGAGCAACTATTACAACTGTACAAAGAATTTTCCAATTTAATGTGAATGTAACCATAAGATTTACAATACAGACTCACGTCAGATTTAGGAAATCAATCGGATTTTTTATTTATTTTTTTGGCCGTGTGAACAAAATCTTAAGACGCAATTATAATGTTGTGAATTGCTAATTCGATATAAAGTAAGCTATGTCAATGTTAACACCACGTACAATTACAAATTACACATGGTAAAGTTCACAGCCATTTCTATTTTAGTCTTAAATGACCTTGTTAGGAAAAAAAAAAAAAGGAGCCATAAAGGTTTCTGTTGGAGAGATTAAGAGACTTAGTACTGCTCTGCATTTAGATGAAATTCAAAACGCTTGTAAGTTAAATGCATCCCACCTCAGTATGTGCACACAGGTAAAAGACACCTGTAGGTCTTTACTATAACAGACAGCTTGGATTGCATACATGTGTTGAAACTCCAGCACTGTCACAATACATCACATACAGGAGCTGCAGATCACAAAGGCTGCTATTTCCTCTCTTGGCTGAGTCCCAGTCCTCAAATTCATCCAAGATGCCCAAACTCGGCAAACTGCACTTTCTCAGGGAAAATCGCGTTATTGTGTGTAAGAGGCTGGGAGCATGGGCGGAATATCTTAATGCTAAAACTCGGCCTTTTTCTAAAACAGTTCAAGAGGTTCAAGGGTGCAAGAAAGCAGATCACACACTCTCTGGTTACGTGTTTCTATAACGAGTATGAGAAATGAATTTTGGTAAAAATAGACATTGAGAATTCTATCATCACTCGTTGAGAGAAAGCTGTCTCATCTAGGAGATATAGTGGTGCTGGATCTGTTCAGGGCTTGGCTACATGTCTAGTAAGAGGTCTTACTAGAAGTGCCAACCGTTTACAGAAACATCCCAAACGCTAGAGTATACAGAATACTTTCTTCTTGCTAGTGTTTTTATGTCCTTAAGGTTTTATTCACAGTGTATAAGAGATGTGTGTAATCCATAATATGTACCCATAATGCAGTGCCTAACTTGGGTTTAACTTAGGTTGGGAGTTGAACTGAGTCATTTTACAAATGTATACAAATTCAAACGAAAATATCAGGCTTGAGCTGAGCACGCCGATCTCTAAAAGGGGCGGTCACGCTGCACTTTTCCTTCCATTGACTTCCATTCATACGCATGTGAACGCTGGAGACCAGAAACGCGAGCTCATGCGAAGATGCTTCTCTGCGTTCCAGAGTTCAAAGTTTGGTGAACTCTGACCTGCGAATTCGTATCACGTGAAGACATGTGACCAATATAAGATCGAGCGGTCATGGTGTGACCTCTTCAGAAAATCCAAGATGGAGGAAGCACTGATTACAGTGGTGTCGCACCATCCCGTTTTATGCCGTTTTATACAACACGGCTTTAAAAGAATATAAAATCAACATCCAAAGCAAAACTGCCTGGATTGCGGTGTCGTTACACACAGGAACAGATGGTATATTTTAACACTGAAACAAATATTAATAACCATGATGTTTGGATAAAAAAACAAAAAAAAAAAACGCCTTGACACGTGATGTCACATCCGGTTACTACCCATATTAGCAGCGGTCTGAAAGTCTAGTGTGACCACCCCTTAATGCAGCACTAAGCAACACTTAGACAGGAATAATATTGCTAATAATGCTGTTAGAGGAAAATAATTCAAGGACATGAAATTACAGTTACCATCCCGAAGTAGATTATTTTCCTATAACAGCACATTCTGAAGTGTTTTATTCCTCTTACACAACAGCAATTCCCCAACAATTACTGTCTTTTATAGAAAACTTAAAGTTACAGCTTTACCTCTGACTGTTACAAAGCACTGACACTAGAGACTCCTTCCAACAATGTTAAATAAACATCTCCTTACAGAGAACCCAGACTTGTGCTTACAGAAAATCAGTCAACACTTTCTGACCAATCAGAAACGAGAATTCAGCAGTGTCGTAGTATAATACCCATGAGGCCTATTTTCTCAATGAATTCTCTTCTGCTCAGCGTTAGTTTCTGGGATGTAGCCATTAGGCAGAGTGTCCTGGATGGATGTCTCTAATTCTGGAAAAAAAAAAAATATAGAAGTCAGGGCTAACCCTAAACTTAATCTTGTCATGTTTATCATATTTATGACACATAAAATTGTTAGTGTTATCATATGATCGAATCAAAATGGCTAGCATTGTAGCTACCTAGCATTGTAGCTAACAATTTAGACCAAATTACAGCTAGTCGTTCAATCAGTCATTTAAGGCTTAATATGCTAGTGTATTATTAGATGTGTCATGCTAATAATAGGACAGCTAAAACATGAATAGATCAATAAGCATGAAATAGGTGGCAGATCATCCCGCAATAACACTGCACAGTGAAATATTCACTCTTTCCCCGTCTAAACGCTAACCGCATCGCGCTATCCGTTTCTCAAAACATCCGCAAACAACTATGGGCAATCAAGTGGAAGTCTTTTTTCTATCCTTCCTCAGAGAGAAAGAAAAAAAAGGCATGTGGTTAAAGGGCAACATGGCTGTGTATGAATAAGAACTCCCTATTTGCCCTGCAGGAGTTTGTGGGCTGACATGGCATGTAAGGAATCTTGTCTAATTGCTGTCACTTTGACTCGGCTTGTCTGTTCCCATATCGTTAAATATGGATGAATATATGTGCTCTGTATTACTCATGGAAATGGAACAAGGCACATTTACACTCTGTGTGAGATTAGACCAATTATAAAGACTAGCCATGCGCCCATTATTCGATCGCCTAACCTTTACCCAACAGGATATTGTACATAACGGCTATACATTTACCTGGAACACAGTGTCATAGTCGATTAGCCGAGATATGTTTGAGAAGTTTCAAGACTAACACAGCTAGGGCGTTTACAGCCAAAAGTTTAGCATTGTGCTAACTGCATAGTAAATGTAAATCATTACACACTGACTGAACAGCTTTATTGAGTTGTTAAATTAAATTCAGACACTGTTTAGCACAACATTATACACTACTATTAGATCTGTCATGCTAAAATGTGACTAGAACTATAACATTAATGCTAGTTGCTAATACCAATAAGGTCACACTGCTATATCTTTATCAAAATTCATCCAAACTTCAGTTGTCATACAGACTATCCTTTTTTAACCGAAATAAAAGGAAATCCAACTGCTAATCTTGTCATGCTCACTATATTTATAAAACACCCACTGTTGTGGTATTTAGGACTATGTTGATTATTTTTCTCTAGGATTAGCCCATGCTTAGCATTTGAAAAGGCTAAGTGTAATTTTAGTTGTATGGAGTCTTTTCTTAATAATTAACTAACACATCTGAGGTAAATATTGATATTCACAATGTTTCTGTGTCATTTCTACTGCCAGTGTGCTTTTACATTGTCTGTATAAAAGTAATTGTGTCATGCTAGCTAGCGTCATGCTAGATACATCATTAGCTTCAGTCTTCACTCTGGCTACTGTAGCTTTTGCAGGCATCTATCTTTCTTTCTCATATCAAAAGCACAAATTGGAGCACTGGAGCTTCAAGTCTAGCTAATGAGTAAGAGAATTTTATATCCAGAAGTTTACAATTGTTCTAGCTGCATAGCTAAATCATCACGCAATCACCTCGGACTGCTTTGTGGGGTCGTTCAGTGTCTCAAACAGACTTGGGTATTTTTTTTTTTAACACTGTATGAGTCTCTGTTAAATTCAGTGTTAAACAATGAAATGGACAAAAAGACGTCACAGAGATTAAAAAAAAAAAAGAAAAAAAGAAAAGGAATTGTTCTCTGACTAAATGTCTTATTTGGAATAACAAAAGGTCTGGTGTAGGGATGTACGTTAATATGAGTATGTTATTCAGAACGAACAGATAATTGCGTTCAAAACAGATATGAATAAGAGACATGTTATTTTTACCGCAAAGGTTCACAGGATATCTGACTGAGACTTGAGGAGTGAAACTAGACTATAGGTTTATTTTTATTTTGGGAACAGGTCATGGGCAGGTACAAACAAAAATAATACAATAACTGTGTGAGCAGGATGAACAGAAAAACAATCCCACGCACATGTCTAATTGAAACCAATTATGAAATGGAGTGAGAATGAGAGCCAGAATTCAAACATCATGCTGACAGTGCTGGTATTTCTACCTCTGGGCGTTTCCAAACTGTTTATTTATTTATTTATTTATTTATTAATTTTTTTACTGTTTCCAGGGGCATAGTGTTAGAGTTCATATTTAATTTAAAAAAATTGAAAGTAAAAAAACCCTTTCTAGACCACACCCAGCTCGGGCTTAAATCTGAATTCAGATGTGGATATTTGGAGCGCTAAATTGATACACTGATTATAGGTATACTGTATGCCTAATAAAGAGTTAAAAATATTCATACAATTCACTCTCGGGGAATGTCCCAGTGCATAATAATAAAGATTTTTTTATTTTTTATTTCTCATATTGTCGTCTAATTGCAAGTCTAATTAAGTGAAAACGCATTGCGCTGGATGTATTCAGCTCATCTACAAACACTTTGCAAAGCATACACACATACACACACATACACCCTTTCCTTGTCTAATGGAAATAGAAACATAGCCAGACAGAGAAAGACAAGGTGGCAAACATGTCATTACTGTCAGAAACGTGTTAACAAAGCCATAAAACTGAAGTGTATGATTTTAAAAAGTGAACCAGCTGTTAAGTTTCATTGACAGGAAGCTAATATAAATATACAGCATATTAAAATGCAGAAACACAACACTGTAAAACCTGTTGTATGCAACTTTTAGCCTGGAGCTTTGTCTCCATCCAGTTTTCAGTCTTACTTAGAACGGTTTCCATAGTTTCCATACTATTGTAGTAAACAGCATGCCCAAACAGTACGTCAACAAAGTTACATAACACGGAGCTCCATGTTAGATCACTAGACGGCGTATGATGTCATTCCATAGGCTACACATTGCCCTAAGGCCAACTGACCACCGTACTTGTGCTCCATCTCGGTTGTGAAAATTTCTTCCAGTTTATTGATTCATCATTGCTAGAAAAAATATATAATTTTTCTCACATTTAACTTGATGGATACATTGCCTGTTAAATGTTTTTGAACACTCTGTATTAAAATAGAATTAGAAAACTAGAAGGAAGAAATACAGT
>JANDJT010000050.1:23563434-23580492 GCA_024331685.1 Stegophilus panzeri
TGTTTGGCCTTAGAAGCAGCCGTAGTCCCAGCAATCTGGAATTGGAGTAGATGAGAGCTCCATCCAGAGGTAGGACACCCGAAACGGATCAGGCAGGTCCGGGGAGCAGAGAGGATCAGGATCTCTAGTATCTCCATAAATCACACATCGTGTGTGGACATGCATGATCTTTCTGCATGGATTTGTTGTGTCATGTTTGGCGAGCAATGCCAAATACATCCCCCCCCCCCCTCCCAGCGCCCCCAATGAAGATCAAGGATCTTCAAAAATCCAGGATCTTCATTTTTCTGTCATCTTCATTCTACAACAATTGATAATAGATGCTGGTGCATTGTGGTAGACACAGATTTTCCTCTCAGTTTTAGTGGAAAACCATTTGCTTTCTGGTTAAGTGGGTCATTTTGCATACAGCTGTGTAGCTAGCTTTGTACCGGCCAAGTAATGAACATCTAACCAACTGCTAATCACCAGTCAACAGCCAAGAACCCGGTCTGGAACCAGCATAGACAAAACAGACCTGCCATATTTCCCCTGTTTTTGGAACAGCTGTTCTGTATTTTGGTGGAAAAGACCGACCACTTAAGTCCCCCCCCCCCTTCTCATTTAGCCAACATGCCGTATTCATAATGCATGTCAATTACTGCTGACAGATCTTAAAATGTCCACCGTAATCACCAAACCGTTTACACATGTAGGGATCTCTGAAACATCGTCAACCTTAAAATCAATTTCAAAATAAAGGACACAAGATGGAGAGCATGATCAGATCTGCTAAAATTAGACCTAAATCCTTTTTGACTGTAACAGATGGCAGGCCCGAGACAGCTGGATGCGAGCACACTGTCTTCATTCAAGCTGATATGATAATCACAAGCAGGGTCCAGAGCAGAGGTCTGATCACTTATGACTACAAGAATCAAGGCAGCGATCAACAAGAAGTGTGGAGAAAAAAAGAAAACAATAAAGAAAATAAGAACAGGAAAGTATGGCTAGGAAAAAGAAATACAAGAAACACTGGAGAAATCTGGAACTACGTATACACTCCTTGTCTGTATGTACTGTATATACCGTATCTGTGTATCTATCTTTCTTTATATTTCTCTATCTGGCTATCGATCTGTTTATCCATCTATACGTTCCACACATACTTTATTATTTTTTTTATTTTTTATAGCTTTAGACAAGTTGGCGTATTTATTCCATTCCTAACTTGTGTGTAATCGGCTAAACGGTGCTGTATGGAGGGATTTCGAGCTGAATCTGCTTATCACATGGCGAGAGTGTGGAGATTCAATAAATCATGACTGAGATAGGGTGCTGTCTGAGTCTGACAACACTGCGGGTTTAAATCACACATTATACACAAGGTTGGCTGAAAAAAGCAGATGATCAAAAAAAAAAAAAAAAAAAACAACAACAGTGTGCCAACAATTAGCAAAAATGAGGTATTGAGATTGTTGTGATAATGTTGAGGGATAGAGGGATGGATGGATAGATAGATAGATAGACTAACAATGACATGGCGTTCTCTTGGACAGATTAGAGGCAGGAAGCAGTGTACACAGGTTAATCGCTCAGAGGGGTTCAGACCCCTGCCGTCAGATAGATCCGCAGCAGATCTATCTGTGGCATGGTGATGTGGACTAGCTGAGAACGAGCGTTTGTGTTTGTGTGTGCGTGCATGTGTGTGTCAATGTGTGTGTGTGTGTGTGAACCCTGAAGCAGATGGGCTGAGAACCAGAGTGCTGGCACACTGCACGCTCATACATTCCTAAGGAGGAGGAGTGTGGAAGGACTGGGAATCATATGAATTTTACCATACAGTAATAATAATGATTCACTTTCACCGAGACATTTCTCCTCCCCATGCCCTCTGGAAGCCACACATACACTCAAAGCTCTGAGTCATGTCATGACACATACAGAATCCCAGACATTAAGATTAGTGCTGGTTTAACACGTTGAATACATAGTTAAGTCCAATCAGACACCTTAAGAGTTGAATTGCGTGGGTTACAGTGGGTTACGGTGACTCAAATGACCACTCTTTACAACCGTGGTGAGCAGAAAAGCATCTCAGAAAGCACAACATGACAAACCCTGTGGCAGATGGTCTACAACAACAGAAGACCACATCAGGTTCCGATCATGTCAGCTAAGATCTGAAGGTACACTCACCCAAACTGGGCAGAAAAAGACCAGACACTATTTCTCCAGTCCACAGTTGTCCAGTTTCGGTGAACCTGTGCCCAGTGTACCCCCTGATTCAGTTCTTGGCTGACAGAAGTGGAATCCATTGTGGTCTTCTGCTGTTGTAGCCCATGTGCCTCAAGGCTTGACAATTTGTCGGTTCAGAGATGCTTTTCTGCTCACCGCGGGTGTAAATTGAACATGTCACATAGATTATGACGAGAAAAGACTACAACTACAACAAGAAGCCAGTGATAGTGATATGACATCAATAGGGCAGTCACATGAGGGTAGTTCGAGGGCTTACTATGAACCAGGCAAGAAGCATTCATTAGAAATGCTCTGCACAGGATGTGTAGCATATACATGGAAGAAGTAGGGAGTTGCAACTAGTAGACCAATCTGGAAATAACCAGATCTTGTATGAGCGTTTAAGTGGATTCGGATGTTGTGAAAAAAATCTGTAGAATGTAGTGATTAATCTGATGAGACATTCAACTGTACATGTTCTCAACAAGACTCTGAGTCACATGTGATGGATGGACCATAAAGGAGTGGGCAATGGTGATTGAGCGGTCCAGAATAGTTGATGAATAGATCACCTGCTCTGCTTTATCATGGACGTTTGGATGTTCCATCCAAAAAGACATGTCAGAGAGGTTACGTGATACCTTCTGAAAGACTTCGAAGGTAGATTAAGTGAAAAGGAAGTGCAGTTATGTGTAGCAGTGGTAGGAGAAGCTCTGAGATCTGATCACTGAGCCCAGAGATTTAGAGGATATAGGGAACAGGGATTGGGGGCAAAAACCGATCCCTGGGGACCTCCCGTAGTGAGGCTGGGATGTAATGAACCTGAACCCCTCCGTGTTATGTGGTGGGTTTAATCCTGTACATATGATGAAAACCAGGCCAGAGTGATTCGGGATCTGGTCTTTTATAGTACGATCAAAGGTTGAGAGGGATGAGGATTGAGAATGAGAGCGTCTTCGGTTTCTGGAAGTATTCTCTGTAATCATTTTCCATGAGTGAACAACAGCATCCTTTGCTGCTTCTGCTTCTATATAAGACCACCTGGAGGAAACACTATAAGCATGCCCATTCAGTGTAGACACTTCCCTTGTGTATGGAAAATGCAGAATGCAGAACATTTTGATATGAAAGCAAATATATTCATGCTATTCTATCCATACACAAAACAGCCCAGCTCCAAGTATTTACAACAAAGCGTGTGTAATCCTTAGAAATGTACAGTGTGTTATTACATTTACATTTACATTTATTCGTTTAGCAGACGCTTTTATCCAAAGCGACTTACAAATGAGGAAATACAAGCAAAGCGATATATCAAGCAGAGAACAGTACAAGTAGTGCGACCATACAAGATCTATAATTGAGTTTCAGAAGAAGCAAAGTGTGCAGAGTAGAGGTGTAAGTGCAATAGGTTTTTTTTTTTTTTTTTTTTTTAGGGGTTAGTTACGTGCTCACGGAAGAGGTGGGTCTTTAGCTGTCTTTTGAAGATGGTGAGAGATCCTGCGGTCCGGATTGATTTTGGAAGTTCATTCCACCACTGAGGAACAGTTAGTTTAAATGTTCTTGAAAGGGACCTTGAGCCACGCTGAGTAGGAACTACTGAGCGTCGGTCGTTGATTGATGGCAGATTGCGTGAGGGAACGTAAGCCTTCGGGAGAGAGTTGAGGTAGGAGGGTGCTGTTCCAGACAAGGTCTTGTAGGTGAGCATCAAGGCCTTGAATTTGATACGAGCGGCTACAGGAAGCCAGTGGAGGGAGATGAAGACAGGTGTGACATGGGTTCTCTTGGGCTGGTTGAATACGAGGTGTGCTACTGCGTTCTGAATCATCTGAAGGGGTTTGCTGGAGCTGGCTGGGAGGCCCGAGAGTAGTGAGTTGCAGTAGTCCAGTTTTGAGATAACAAGAGCCTGGACTAGTAGCACTATTACATTATAATAGAATAACTGTAGGGATGTAAGTGATTAAGGATACATTATTGAGATTGGATAGATGTGTTCTAAACAAATATATATACCGATATGCATAAGTAAGTGCACTATTTTTCTTTCTTTCTTTCTTTCTTTCTTTCTTTCTTTCTTTCTTTATTTTTTTTACCAGTAACATTCACACTCTGGTCGAGACTACGAATATGAAGCTCAAATAAAGACCACATTGATTAACACGAACGTGTGATGCGCTGCAATGCGTTTTCAGCAGTCTTAGTAACTGTCTGTTCATGGTTGTGGTGGATTAAATTAGACTACTAAATGAATCATTTTGGGAAGTAAAACCAATGGAGAAAACAAAACGATATCCACATGAACCGGATTAAGATCTGTAACACTAACCCTAACGCAAGTCCTGCGCAGACGTCGAGGAACTGTCGGAGCCAGAATTTACACACCATCTTGACAAGCGCTGGCATTTTTTTCTCTGTTGTTTTTTTTCCCCTGAGTTTCCGGAGACAAAAAAAAAAAAAAGATACACCTACTTTGGGTTAAATCCAAATAGAAATACCGATACAAATCATTGGAGCGCTAAACAGATAGTAGCGGTACAAACCTGCTCAGAATTATAGATAATCTTCCAGGATGTGGGCAATACAGCAAATGAAATAAAATTATTTACACTAAGCAGGTGTAATCTAGCGTAACGGAGCGTGTTTATTTGTTGACGGGTCAAATTTCTAGCAAGTCGTCTGTATCTGGAATTCCTGTCTTTTGAATGATTGTAACTCTTTATTTAGACAAAGATAATCTGCTGCATGAACCCTCCTACACCGAGCTTATAAAAAGACACACGCAGAAGCAATTTCCGGGTGTGGAAGCACTCATTAGTCGTTAGCGTATAAGCTCTCTCGGGTGGAAACACTTATCGTGTAAGACATAAGGCCTTAGCAATTTGCTCACACAGAGAGGAGATGGAGGTTAATGAGAAACAGGTTTAATTACGACAGATTAAGAGGAAATTCCTTTGCGGTAGTGCGAGGCGACAATTTGGAAAGGTCACAATGTTTGGGTTTCCTCATTAACACGGCGTCGAGTTCGGTTAAAGCTGTAAAGACGACGGGCTTCACGTCAGACTTTATACAGCATTCTTTCTGTCTGGCTATCTATCCATCTGTTGGTTATTTTTTTTCTAGCTAGCTAGCTAGCTAGCTAGCTATCAGTCTGTCTGTCTATAATTATACTGGAATAATGGGAAACAGTCTCACTAGTGCACTATGCGGTAAAACCCGACTGTATCCTCATCACGGTAATATTGTTTTGTCTTTCTTCAAGGACTCTGGCGTCCCTCCAGATCCACACCGGAGACAAAACCCAGCGCTGAGACTGGATGATGTTATGTATATGTAGCCAACAATCCTAGTTTGCGCTCATCACGTTGGAAAAAAACAGAGATGAAGTGCCAGCCAGGTTGAGCTTAGCCAGGGGTTTTTCCTTGACACACACTCACTCCTCTTTGCACTCTATAAAGCATCTCATGTCTATATATCGCTCCACAGTCCTTTAACTGACCGGAGGAATGTCCTTCTAAGAATCCAGAGCAAAGACACGCAGTGTCCGTGACGTGAAACATTACTCTTAAAGAGATCTTCACACCAACGTTTCCGTTCGCTGAGTTTGAATCAAAGTGAAATTGATTCTTTTGGTACGTTTGCCAATGGTCACACTATTTATCCTTTCATAGTGACATTTAATGATCCATGAAAGATCCATGAAGCTAGTTAGTTCCTCTTAGATCACTTACATTATAGCGACAATAAACAGGTTTGAAGAAGACTTTGCCAGTGGTGGAAAATTTGCTAACTGGTATAAAAACGCTGACGCTGGAGACTCCTTCCATAAACGTTAAATAAATGTCTCCTTACAAAAAACTTCAAATCAATGTTTACAGGTTTGTCTTTGTGCTTTTATTATTAGCACTTCATCATGTGGAGTTTTCACCACACTCTATAAAAAAAAAAAAAGAAATTAAAAAGAATTAATTTTAGCGCAAAATCAGAACTGAGCATTTTAGGTCTGCAGTGCGAACGTGGTCTATAATCACTAAACTCTCTCACTTTAACCCCACCTTTCATCCATATCCTGTTACTCATTTACAAAAGAGAGAGAGTTTTGGTGCAGCTTTGGAGATTTTTTTTTTCTTTGATCCCAAACCGACATGGCGTTTTCTCACGTGAACCGTGTTTGACAGCAGCCATAAACATCTGTGAGAAACACCAGTACACGATCAAACCACATTCACACGACACAAGATTTTCCTTTTACCAACTGTGTACAAAAAGCGCAGGGGATTTAAACATTTTCAGCAAAAACTCCTACAGCGCTAATCTGCTTCAGAACGGCACGCCTTGCGCGCCGCACCGATTCGAATCAGATTTTAGCCTAAACATTGAACTGATCTGCTGTGTGTCTTTTCACCCTAAAGGTTAAAGGTTTGAAGGTGCAGATGTAAACACTGCAAATTGTTAACACGTGGCCTAGTAGAAGTACGATGCAGGAAAAAAGTCCTTTGATACTCTAGCTGGAAAAGCAGAGGGAAAGAATCAAATCAAGAAAATGGTGTATGAGTGAAATAGTGAAAATTGTTTTAACCAGTGAACTACAGGTTCTGGAGGAAAGTGTGCTTACACGAAGCTAATGGGATGAAGGGATGAAAGTAGAAAAGACAGTTTGAAGAGGCAGCGTTTGAGAGGATCGTTGAAGTGATGAGGATGTTTGGGATCGAGGAAGAAAATAGAGAGTGAAAACAGAAAGAAAGAAAGAAAGAAAGAAAGAAAGAAAGAAAGAAAGAAAGAGAGAAAGAAAGAAAGAAAGGAGAGAAGAATACAAAACGGAAGTGAGAGAGAGAAAGAGAGGGAAGAAGACATCGCTAAAAAGGAAGAGTGATTGAGAAAGAAAGAAAGAAAGAAAGAAAGAAAGGAGAGAGGAATACAAAACAGAAGTGAGAGAGAGAAAGAGAGGGAAGAAGACACCGCTAAAAGGGAAGAGTGATCGAGAAAGAAAGAAAAAATAGAGGAAAAAAGAATGAAAAAAGAAAGAAAGGATAGAGGATGGAAAAAATGGGAGAAAGAGAGAGACAAAGAGAGGGAAGAAGTCTAAAAGGGAAGAGTGATCACTAAAGAAAGAAAGAAAGAAAAGGTGTCATTATATTTAGTGTCTTAGGATTCTAATCATTTTGCACTTCACTGAGTTTGAGTTGAATTAAACATGCTGGCCGGATCAGTTGCCGTTACACCCTGTCATATAAAGAGAGGCGGAAACGGATGCAGTCGCAGTTGAAGCGTTTTATTAGGGAAGCACGTAGACAAATCCAAAACGTGAATCAGAATCGAAACAGGAAACAGGAAGAAGTCAGGTGACTTATGAAGAACAGGATCATGGATCTTCAAAACACACAAACCAAGAGACGAAACAGGGCCAGTAACTACAGTACTGCAAAACACACACACACACACACACACACACACACACACACACACACACACACACACAAACGGCTAGGTAAAGTCAGGTGGGTACGTAAGGATTTAAATGCACAACTAATTAAAGGGCAAATTGAATACAGGTGTGAGTAATCAAGACACATGACAGAAACCACCAATACCAAACAGGAGAGGAGACAGCACATGAACCAAAACAACACACATGTGGCAACATAAACAAACAGATAACAACACAGAAGAGTGCGCTGTAGCGCTGCAGGCACCTATGTGCCAGGAATACTCCACTAGGAATACCTGACACACCCCTTTATGACATCATGAGCAGGCAGTTGCGATAAAAACTTCCCAAAACATCCACAACGATTGTCTCGGCAAAATTCCCTACACACACACAAAAAAAAAGAAAAACAGCAGAATGAACAACAGCAACACTGTGCAAGCACTAACCATGCATAAAAAAGTCAAGATTAAACACACACACACACACATGCTTAGGAAAGAATGTGGTAAACAGCCAATCAGAGACACACTGCTGTTTTAAAGTGCTGTGTTAATGTGGCTATACTTAGCACTAATGGTGTTAAAAATGCTGTAGGTTAGGACGCAGATGTGTTCTTCCGTTACGATACATTTAAACACGTGAAAAGGAAACACCAGAGAAGCTTACATTCCACCATGAACAGTACACTTTGTTCTTAGTAGAACGTTCCACCATTGTAGTGCTCCGTGCCAAAGATCGCACTTCTACACTTATGATTGTGGACAGAGATACAACGATAGAGGGAAAGAACGAAATTCAAAACCTTGTGCTAACACTCAGCAACCATGGGCTCCTATACTGTACAGTAAGCAGCAGACTGGGGATCTGAACATTAAACTAACTGATGCCTACACAGCAGACAAAGGCTATAAAATGTCATCAAAGCACTTCTAGCTAGCAATTTCCCATGTAAAGGGAACTCCAGAAGTTAAGGCAAGATCTGGAAGATGAAGAAATCTCTCAGGACTGCCTGTATGTTGGGCGCCAAAGCAAAGCAAATTCCCCATATGACAGTAAAGACCTTGACGAAGGATTGGCTGGTAGAGGACCGGTGGTGCACCATTCTACTATGCAGCATCGCTTGCGCAATCATGATCTGCATGGAAGAGTCATCAGAACGGAACCATACCTGCGACCTCATCATAAATGCGTATACCCGATGTAGTGTATGCAAAAACGATATCTTGATAATCAGAGATGTTCTGCAAGGACTGCGCACTGATGACGTGAAAACGGAACACTTTCGCCACAATCGCCAAAGGTTTGGTGTACGCGTAGATGGAAGAATGGGCTCCAGTAAATATCGGCAAATTCTAGAAGCAAATGTGACACCACCAGTCATCGTTGAGGACCCGTGTGCAGATTTTAAACACGTTGTGCATGCAAGACGGCCCGAGAGTATCTCAGGTGAAAATTCATTCAAAAGAAGAATAGATTGACTCTTTTAAGTTCACCAGATATAACGTAACATAACGTGCATGAACATTCGGTGAGGGGAAAAACTCTGAGACGATGTGAGGAGGAAATGAGAGGAACCAGACTTGCGACGGAGCCCGTCGTCTTCTGGGCGACACGGATAGCAGGATTATAAATCATTACCGTCTTTGGTTTACAGCAAGAGCAAACAGTACAGAGTGTGTCGAAAGGATATGAAGATAGAACAGGAGTAGTTTATAATTACAGCAGTGTCCAGGTGAGCTTATTCACCAAAGCAGGAAGATGAACCTGTGGTATCCATGTAACGATCCAGTGATATGTACAGTATAAGGGTTTACACCCTGAACTTGTAGTTTGCAGACTAAAACAAGTGAAAACCTTCAGTCAACGTCCAGAACCTAACGATGAACACACACTATGCGTGGAACAGAGATAAGCATCACTGCATCGCTGTACCCGATACCATGTCGGAAAACGACAACCGTAAACCTTTCACAACCGACCCAACGTTATCAGTGGTGTCTGTTCCATTTCCACTACTGCATGAGGGGTCGTCATGGGTTAGATCAACACACAGTGACGGTTCGAAGTGCATTTATGCTCTCCCTGTATAAACACAAGCGCTCCACAGAATTTAAGAGGAATTGTTTGTTAGGAAAGCTCTTCAGACTCTCTAAACTGGAATGTTAGTGAGGGGAGCACTTGAAACACTTAAAACCGATGGAAAGACAGATTCAAATGTAAAAAAAAAAAACAACCCCTCCTATTTAATAAACATTTACCAGTAGTAGCTTCAGTGAATATACGACGGTATATAAGCCTTACTATGATTTAACAATGAGAATTGTGTAGGTGTGTCAGATTGCTAGTGCTAGAAAGGTGTAAAGGAATAACAGAGAGGCGTTTCCACAATGCTCCATCAATATGGCCTGAAACATCATCAGACTTTCACACAAGTCCTAAAGGTAGAGAAAGAGAACCTAGTTAAACAAATCAGATAAAAAATATTATACCTGGTCATTTATTTACTGAGGCAAACGATCCAACATTACATATCCATGAGTGGCAAAAGTATGTGAACCTCTAGGATTAGCAGTTTAATTAGAAATTAGAGTCTGGTGTTTTCAAACACTGGGATGACGTTCAGGTGATTGAACAGGTATCTATCAGAGTCTGATAGAACACATGTGTATCATGGCACGAGTTGTTGATGAGAGTTGTTGATGCTCATCAGGCTGGAAAAGGTTACAAAACCATCTCTAAATTGTTTGGACTCCACCAATCCACAGTCAGACAGATTGTATACAAATGGAGGAAATTTAAAACGGTTGTTACCCTCCTCAGGAGTGGAGACCAACAAAGATCACTCCAAGAGCAAGACGTGTAATAGTCCGTGAGGTCACGAAGGAACTCAGGGTAACTTCTAAGCAGCTAAAGGCCTCTCTCACATTGGCTAACGCTGATGTACATGAGTCCAGCATCAGGAGAACATTGAACAACAATGGTGTGCATGTCAGGGTTGCAAGAAGAAAGCCACTGCTCTCCAAAAAGAACACTGCTGCCCCTCTGCAGTTTTCTAAGCCAGAAGGCTATTGGAAAAATGTTTTGTGGATGGATGAGACCAAAATAGAACTTTCTGGATAAATGAGAAGCGTTATGTTTGGAGAGACGAAAACACTGCATTCCAGCATAAGAACCTTATTCCATCTGTGAAACATGGTGGTGGTAGTACCATAGTTTGGGCCTGTTTTGCTGCATCTGGGTCAGGTCTTTACTTTTCTATGTGCCCATGTGAGTAAACATACAGCACCTTTTTACACAGTAGGAGGTGTAGATCATGATCGGTGTAGATCAGCTCGATGCAGTTTTGTTTATACTCAGGCACAAAGAAGCCGAGCGAGCAAGATAGAAGGCACGTTCACCGCAGCGGTTGGAGTAAAATGGGAGCTGATGTAAGCAGATGGATAAATCCAACTGGTACTTTAGTAGACCTGATGTCACCTTCATTATATGTAGTTCCGGCCAACTCGAATCGTCCAGAAAAAAAAGCCCAGAAAAAAAAAGAAATTAAGAATTATCCACTTGGGAAAAAACTCACCACTAAGAATGTTTTTTTTCTTTTGCAGTCGACGGTAAATTTAACACAGAATTCAAAGCTAATAGCAAGAAGGTGAAATTATGATTATGTTTTAAAGCAGGATTACTCAGAGATTATTGGGGAAAAGTTTATTTTTATACATTACTGAAAAGAATGATTCAGAATTTTGAAAAAGAAATGATTTGAATGACAATAATAGTGTTTGTCCAAGAACTAATCAGGCCAAATAGATATAATATTATAGACGTATAAAAAAAAAATTAAAAAAAAATCCACTGTATTTTGTAAGTTGTAAATTTTCCTTTCCGCTCCTTATCGTACGCATTCCTTGTGGAAACGCTCTCTAATGTTGAGATTAATTAGAGGATTAATTACGAAGAAGATCAAACAGCGCCAAAAAAAAAAAAAAAAAAAAAAACCAACCCCATGACTCCTTTATCTACAACCGGCTGCTGTAAAGAGCTTTCAGTTCACCTGACAATAAACGGGTTTTCCCCTTTCTCTCCAACACTGCTGATATCACTCAGATCGCTGCAACGTGATACAGGCATTACACGCGGAGCGAGCCGTTCTGATTGGCTCTTCTCCCTAATGGCGCGGATCAGGTATCGCCGCTTTGAAAGCAGGAGCGGGATCAAACGGCGGTTCAGCACTTATCAGCGCCATTCAGCCAGCGTATCAGATCCACTCAGAGCAATACCGAGCGTGCTGGTGTTAAAGCAGTGTGTGAAATATGTGACGAGCCAGAACAATGAAAAGTTATTAAAGATGAGTTCTGTAATAGAGCACAATAGAGCTGTTATTATAGGTCTACCGTAACACAATAAACACACAATAAAATATGTTTGAGCGTGTCTAGACCATAAAGTGAACCATTTCCGAGCTTGTAGATGCTTGTGGAATGCACTTAACAGCTCCGTGACCTTACACAGACTCGACACTTTTTATTTCACAGCCGAGCTTCACGTCCACAATCACTCAGTTCTCCGAGCTGAGCGTAAAAGCGGCTTTCACGTACCCGGTACGCGTGGTGTTGTGGCTATGCTAACCTTTCTAGAACCGTCTTTAACGACCTGACTGAGATTGTTTTCCATCTCACACTGCTTCTGAACCTGATATTCCTTTTTTTTTTTACGGACCTATTAAACATGTAGGAGGAGGCCATTTACAAAAGATTGACTAAAACCTTACGGCGTGTCATGTGCGTGAGGAAAATCTACTTTTCACCAGAACCATCTCTGAACTTCATGGAATGTCCTGCGCTTGATGAAAACATTCACTGGGATGGATTTCCTAAGACTTGAACTATTCATCTGCTTGAAATTTAGTGTGTGTGTGTGTGTGTGTGTGTGTTTCACCTGGTGCCTAAAGCCAGCAGGGAATCTGCGAGCAGACTTCCCTGCTAAAAACAAAATTAAAAAAAAACAATTGAAACCATCACAAAAATTCCAGTGGTTTCCACTACAAATACCATTACAAACCATCAGCTAACCATTAAAACCATTACCATTACTGGTCTGTAATGGTATCCACTAGACATAACATGCCACCAATAGAAGACAAACAAATTACCAGTAGAGAGCCACAGGGACCATTACAGTTTCCATTAAAACCAATAACACTCCCATTATAACCATTACACATTCTATGAGGGTTTCTATTGTTTTTGTTTGTTTGTTTGTTTGTTTTTTCTTTCAAATACAGCTTGTCCGTAGTGCCTCACAGGAACAATAAAAAAAATACAAAATAAAAATAAAAGTACGGCAGAAAAGACTGAAAATGACATCCGTCTACCCGTCCATTTTCCATACACCAGGAGTGCCTACGCGTGAGCTCTTAAACTTTTGCACTTTACTTCTCTAGCATTGCATTTTATTTCACTTTGCCTTTATTTTACTATTTACATCTTAAAGCATACCTTTTTATAAAAAAAAAAAGATGAAATCTTTCCACTATTTATGCTTTTAAATTGTTTCTTTAACAGTCTCCTAATTATTATTATTATTATTATTATTATTATTATTATTATTATTATTATTTTTAGTTCATCCTAAGTTTAATCAACTCCTGGAGGTTAAAATGCTAGCACTGTTATCCCAAAGACTGACTAATATCTTAGGCGTTTTATTATTAAGTGGTTTTATTATTATTATCCTTATTAAGTGTGCTGGGAAAGACTCGAGGATAACCGACTCGAGTAAATCTACCCATTTTCTAATTGTACCCTGTCACTTTGTTTTTATTCTCGTCCTAACGCACTTTGCTCGAATTTCTCTAAAGCACTACGAGTTACCGTTGTGTTCGAAATGCGCTGTATAAATAAACCCGCCTTGCATTTCCTTGCCTTTCCTAAACCACCGATTTCCCTGTAAATACGAATCCTGACCTGCATGCATGTGTTTGCTGTGTACTGAGTGTGTCACGATCTTCAGGATGTTCTGATGTTTTCCTACGTAGGCGTGTTAAAGTATTCAGTCACTCGTCCGTCGTCACATTTTATTTGCTCCGCCCGTGTAAAGCAGACAGATGGTCAGAGGACACGATGTGGAGGACGAACAGTACAGTCACGGTCCGTGTACTTTTTGCACCCGTTCGTTTTTTTTTGTTTTGTTTTGTTTTTTTCCTTTTTTAAGCCATAAATGAAAAAGTTGTATTTAAAACACTAATGTTGAATACCAAATTTGGAATTTATGCTCCGCAAAAAAACAACAAGAAAAAATACATGAATCGATGATCATTATTCGTGTGGAAATAGTTTCTTTGCACTAAAAATTTGAGCGATTTTTTTAGCACTCAAAGTCGAAAACATTCAAACGTAGCCATGCCTGCCAAATCATCCGAAAGCATCCACTGCTGATATACAGTAAGCTATATATTTTTAACTTATGGATAACGACTTCATATAATAAATTAATTCAATTCACGAGAGTTGCATTTGATAGGGATATGTCCCACCCACGGTCCACCCGTAAATGACAATCAGTACGTTTACATGGACAACAATAATCCGATATGAACCCGATTAAGACGATACTCTGATTAAGAAACCTCCATGTAAACAGCGATTATTGATGACCTTAATCCGAGTAAAGTCATACTCGAAGTAATGACGTGTGCCGTTAATCGATCTCTGTTCTATAACATGTAAAACGGGAACATGAAAGGAGTATTCTAAAAGCGACTCACGTAAACACCTTAATCAGGATATTGTCTTATTCAGAATAAGGTCGATAATTAGATTACTGCTGTCCGTGTAAACGTAGTCAGTGACTGGATCCTAGAACCGTGATGCATATAGCTTTGTCGAGATAACGCCACAATTCACATCTATTTTTACATACATATTAGTTTAAAATTGCATTATATTGTATTACTCACTTCTTGTACTGCTGTGGATACAGCTATCTCCAGCTGAGTGTCAGAAACGTCCCGTCTCAGACACTGAGACAATGACTGGCACGAAATCGCCTCGCCGAACAACCTCGCCCGACACCAACTCGAGACAGGTGCTCTGCAATGTCCGTGTGTGTTTTGTGTTTTTAAAATCATGTCAGAAATCACCTCTCTGTATGGTTCCAGAGACATGGCTCTTCTCATTCAACAGTGCGGGACAAACTAATCTGGCCTTAGAAAACCGGTCAAATCGACAATTTTTTCCCCCCATATTCATTTGTGAATGTTTTAAATGTTTCATTAAGGTGTAAAAAGTCATAGAAAAAAAAAATTCTACATTTGGTATTCAGTATTGCGTTTTTAAAAATACAACAACCGTTCGTCTTTCGTTTTTTTATTTATGGGTTGGAAAAGGAGAAAAACGAATGGACGCAAAAGTACACGGACCAGTCACAGAGAAGGCAGACCGTGTTAACACTTTAGATCATAAAGACTTTAAGAATATAACGTGGTGTTTCAAGTGCTAAATTCGTGGCTACTACGCATAACTCATGTAATAAAACGTAACAGCAGGGTTTATCCTTTTTAAATATTTGTTTCTGTCATGAGCAAACAAGTCCACACTTACATTATATCATCACAATACTTTCCAAATTTGTATTGTGGTTTATGTTTTTATTATGATTATTATGATGTATACCACACCCTCTTTTAAGTCTCAATTCTGATTGGACACGAAGTGGTGATGAATTATTTCCTACAACAGCAGCTCTGGTGTAATAGTTTTCCACATGCAGGGCAAACTGCAGTTTTATAATAATGCACTCGTTCTAACACGTCATCACTTCTATAGAAGTGTAAAAGAGCCATTTATTTAACATTTATGGAAGGAGTCTCAAGTGTCAACGGACTTTGCTGTAACTTTACGTTTTCCACCATGACACATCATGTCTTCAGGACACACAAAGGGTTTACACTTTGTGGTGTCTCGGTAACTGCGTTGTTTGTTTGTTTTTTTTGTCTTGTTAACTGCCAGAGAGAGAAAAAAAGAGAGGCTGGTGAAGGAACGAAGTTATAACAGAAGCTAACTTGTTTCACAGACGTTCCACAACATTAGACCGTAACTAATTCCGCTTCATGTCACGTTGATTATTTTCCTGTAACAGTACACCACAATGTGTTTTATTCTTTACTTACAGTACGTGACACTTCCTCTGCATGTTCTCAGACACGTCTGATTGTGCGTGAAGTTTCTTCACTTCTCGTGTGAAAGTAATTTGCGTTATCTGTGCTAGGAATATCAGCTAAGTAACACAACAATAAGTTGCTAGTTCATATCATTCAGTTGTTAGGAAGTGCGTAAGATACTGTAGCACTGCTAAAGCGTCATGCCGTGCTTAATCTCCTCTTTTTTCCGTTATGTGCTGACATCAAGATGCTTCTTTAAGTTGGGATCTCTTTAGCCTAACACGTTTAGCACATCTGGAACGTCTCCTTCTTGAGTTTACGACTCAGAACCTACAGTAAATTGAAAACAGAATACTATGACGTCTTATTTAAATCGAAAAAAACCCCAAAAAAAACCCCAAACGTTCGTTTTCATTCGCATTACATCAACGCTGTTTCCTTTCAACGCCGTACAGAGTTGTATCGTCTTACGCGCTAGCGAACTATCTAGCCGGCCTGCTAGTGCTAGCTTGCTGACTTGCTAGCAGAGTCGAGGAACACAACTCCATCAGCGTCATGAACAGATGAAGGAGTCAAAGGATAGCTAAGTGTTCCGGACGTTTACATTGATGTCAACTTAATGAATCTCTCACTTAACACCAATCTAACACTCATCTAAGACTGATACAGTAATGGAACGTGGAAGCAGGAGTTACACATTACGAGGGAGCTGCATTGCAACGCGGCCCCTGGTTTATTTTTGGTTGTCTTGCACGGAAATATTTTAGAAATGAAGCACTATTGGAGTAAACCCATGTTGAAAACATGCGTCCTCATAAAGCTGGATGTGTTTACATAAGCATGTTCACTGTGGTGGGTTTGTGTAGAGTTAAAGCTGGATTTATTACACAGTCACAAAGAGCTTCATGGTGTGCAGTTTATTATTATTATTTTTTTTTTCTTCCCCTGAGCATTTTTTTCTCCGGAGGCTGTGCACTGTAATGTTTTCGTCTGCTGCCCCCATCTGGACATCCGGAGTACAGCAGTCTGAGCAACTCACCGGGAACTGGTCATCAAACAAGTTCTTCTGACCGATCGCTTTCTAGTTCTATCCTGATGGGCGTGGTCTCGTCCAGGATGACCCCGCCTCCATCCACAGGGCAGGACGTCTCACTGAGCGGTCAGATGAAGATGAAAATGATGTAAATCATATGCCATGGCCTTCATATTCACCGGATCGACCACATTGAACACCTACAGGAGATTTTATATATAT
>JANDJT010000050.1:23586983-23600881 GCA_024331685.1 Stegophilus panzeri
GTGTATTTTGTTGCTTTCAGTTATTGTTTATTGTGTGTATTTTGTTATTTTTGGTTATTGTTTATTGTGTGTATTTTAATCAGTAATTGTTTAGTTTGTGTATTTTGTTACTTTCAGTTATTGTTTAATGTGTTTATTTAATTATTTTCAGTTATTGTTTATTGTTTAGTGTACAGTATGTATTTTGTTACTTTTATTTATTGTTTATTGTGTGTATTTTTTAAATATGTTTTTTTTTCTTCTTGTTTATTGATTAGTGTGTGTAGCATGTGTGTTTTGTTACATTATTATTTAGTGTGTATTTTTTTTTTGTTCCTTTTTTTCTTACTAAAATTTAACTTCTGTATTTCTGTTACTTCTGGATCATTTGTCATTTAAGGTTTTTATTTGTCTTATTTTTGTTTATTGCATGTTTTTCTTTTACTTCTGCCTTGTTTATTGTTTTTTTTACATGGGGTGTATTTAGTTAATTTTGCTTATCATTATCGTGTATTTTGTTACTTCAGACCCATTTATTATTCAGTATGTGTACTGTGTTATTTTTGTTTATACTTTAATTGAAGTGTATTTTATTACTTTTGTCTTGCTAATTGTTAGTGTGGGTATTTTTATTACTTCTGTCTCATTTATTGTTTAATGTGTGAACCTTTTTCTTCTTTTTGTTTATCGTGTGTGTATTTGTTTCTCTTCTCTCTTGTGTAATCTTGTTTAATCAAATGCTTGTTGCTTCCACCGAGCACTCCATGAGACTCGCTGTACGTTAAATGCTAATTTTGTGACATGAATCGAAATGCTAAAGGACAGAATGTGATAATAAATAAATGACAAATTAAACAGCTGATCAGCATGATTTTTACTTCGCATACATTTTTAATTAGACCCATTGTTATCAATTATTTATTATTATTTTCTCCACTCATTGACCTTTCACCTTGGGGAGTCTGGAAAGCAGATTTCCTCCTTTCCATGCATCATGATCCAAAATCTTCTTACAAATCGTCAATAAAATCCTGACCCGTTGATTGGTGGATGCTGATTCCTGATATCCTCAGTTCATTTATTCAGTGTTAATGATAATCGGGAATCAACCAATCAGCTTATAGCTTCACACATTCACAGAAGTCCCTCTCGCTTGGTCTGTTGCTCTCTCTCTCTCTATCTCTCTCTCTCTCTCAGGTTTAATCAGAGCAGGAAGTAAATTATTCAGAGCTGCTGTGTAGAATATAAGGCCTCTGATTGTCACTTTTATTTTCTCCTCACTGCATTATTTATGGAGAGTAATAAGGCACAGTTGCTGTTGCGCTGTCATGTAGAATTCACATTTCTTTACTCTCTGTATCCCTCTCTCGCTCTTTCTCTCCCCCAGATGAGGGACTCATACCACTGAAGGGTATTTCTATGTTTAAAAAAAAAAAAAAAAAAAAGATTATTTTTTTTACTTCCTTCATGTTTCATTGCTCTTTATTTCATTACAGCCAGCGAGCTATTACTAAGTGCTTCCAAGAAGAATCCGTTCCCAGTGTAGGAGGTATCTGGATTAGATCCTGATAAGAATTTAACCGCGTGCATTTATACTTAAAATGTAATATTCGAACAGGCAAATATTCAAATCTTTTAGTCAGCACATGACTCTGTCCATCAGAAGAAGTCCTGACCTGTCTTGTACTTCAGGCAAAATTTTACTGACCACCTCCCCAAGAGAGACAAACCCCATCCTTCCACCTGCCACACACATCCAGCGTCAAGATCCAACAACATTACCATTTCTGTACTACTAATTATTATTAACTAATGTTAAAACTCTTTTCTGAGGTAAAGTCAGCAACTAGGAATAAAAAAATAATAATTAGGGGGTTTGGATTTCTTTATCTCCCACATGAGCTGGACTTTACTCTACAGGTTATTGCTCCTCTAATGATAATTTTTAATAATTTTGATCTATGTATTAAATTTAGCTCGGGTTATCGTCTGTGTAGCGTTCGACTCGTTCTCCCCTTGTTCTCCCCATGTGATTGCTATCACAACAGACTCACTGTTTTCTTACTGTTGCTTGGCCCACATCTGAAAAATAAATACCGCTCATCAACCAGCGTTTTGGGAGCAAACTTCTGTTGTTGTTTTTTTCTCAATCTTCTCGAATTTTCTTGCATACACACAGTACACGAACGCAACCAGCACACTTGAGCAGACTGAATCTATATATAAGGTCTTTGTCATATCACAGCAAACCAGTGACTACCTTTCCCATCCTGCACTGTGGCCTACAAACATGGCCTGCAATTGCCACGACATTCACTCTAATCACGCACACCTGCATCCAATCCCACACACAATCACACCACAGTTTAAGAGGACTTGCCTCGTTTATGCCTGCTTGCAGATCGCCTGACCCATAGCCTGTTTTTGACCACGCTATTGTCTCATGATTTGGATTTGTCTGCCTGCCTCTCTTTATTAAAAGCTCTTATCTGCATTTGCATCCGTCCTAACCTCCATTACGTGGATTTCATGACAGTCTTTGTCATATATATATATATATATATATATATATATATACGGGGTTAGTTGCAAATGCTAATCGAAGGCTAACGTTACACTTGCTTTTGAAAGATGCTGTATCTAAACTGAGCACTCTCACTTTATAAATCCCGTGTCTGCTAAACAACTTCATTTCTTTTTTTAAGCACACTTTAAAGGTTTGACTTCTACAAAAGCCATTTTATTTAAGTAGTTTTTTTTGTTTTGTTTTTTTTTCCATATGTGTAATGTGTAGGAGTGTTTTTACCTTTGGTACATTACATTACATTAAAATGGCATTGAAAAGTATTACAATATACAAATTAATTTTACGGATGCATGCTGAAATGCAATGGGTGTACTATGAACTGTAGTCTGTAATCTAAATACAATCGAACATGTAGCTCCTGAACAAAACACCATGAGATACTTTAAAAGCGAGGAAAAAATCTTTCAAAGCACAGACATTTGGACCTCACTGTATCGTCCTCGAGTCAATATTTTTGAACAGAAGCACACCAAGCTCCTTTGTGCAACCACAAAACAAACAAAGTAATTGAATCTTTCTTCAGGCACTGATCCACCACTGTGTTCGGTAATCGGCAGTAATGAATTCAATTTTCTGCAACAGAATGCAATCAGGATTGAGTTATTAAGCGGTTAAAAGAAAAAAAAAACAAAAACCAACACAACAAATCTCGTTTGCTTTATCAACAAGAGATGAAACCCAGGAAGCAGAGCATCTGCGGCTTTGTTAGTCTTCGACTTAACACTGTTAACTCCTTCTGTCCTGTTCCGGCCAACATGACGTCAAGTTCTCACTTTCTTTCTTTCTTTCTTTTTTATTTTTATTTATTTATTTAATTTTATTCAACATCATTTTAATCTGAAAAATACAGAAGCTTCCCGTGCCTCTCAGACTCCAAATATCACTATTCATTATATCTGAATTTTTTTTTTTTTTTCTTATTCCTTATATCTGAAATTTTTTGAAAGTTTTTACTTTGCTTGATTTATGATCTGCATTAATTAAAGTGGTCATATGATCATTTTTAAAAGTTCGTTATTTTGTTTATTGGGTGTAATAGAATAGGTTAACACGCTTTAATGTAAAAAAAAACAAAAAAAAAAAACACATTATTTTTCACATACTGTACATTATTGCAGTACCTCTATTCCCAGTCTGTCTGAAACGTTCTGATTTGAGTTCTCCAAGGCCCCTCCTTCCGAAAAGCCCAGAGTACTCTGATTGGCCAGCTGGCCCACTGCATTGCGATTGGCCAAAAACCTCAAGCGTGTGTCAGAAATGTAACGCCCCTTACCATATTCACGAGTTTCAGCTTCCAAGGTTTCTATAGCAATTATAAACACAGTTAATAATATCGTCGGTTTTACCGTATCAGTTCGAGCCCGAGTCAGATTCTGAAAATGCGGCCGATCGAGCAGATCGTTCAGAACCAACTTTGCAAGCGCGATTTGAGCAGAATGTTTCAGATACGATGTTATAACGGTTTAATTTGTCTTCTTCACTGTAACAACTTTACGTCCTGAAGTGACGACGTAAAATAGAAAAATTATTTAATTAATTATTATTATTTTTTTTTTAAATTATTGCGGTGTTATGCTGATGTTTCAATTTGTGACGCAGATGTTTGTGGAAGTAATATCTGGACTTGGATCGAGGCCTTTTAGTCAGGTCTGGAGCAGTGTTCTCTGTTAGATAGGATAAATCCCTTTGTGGGAGACTATGAGCATTTACTTTGCAGATCTTATACATTTACAAACAGATACATTACACACTAATGGAAAACATTAAAAAGCATCGTATAACCCATTTAAATGAAAACTCTGAAAGCCTGAAAACCATTCCATATGTTCATACTGTATGTAGAAATATTTGTGATGTTCTTAGGGATTTTGGGACTAAATTGTTCATTGTTTCTGCATTTTTTATTATTCCCGTGAGTGGCCAAGTTAGTATCACGTGGCACGCTGATCTCACTGAAGGACACCCATCCATCTATTTTCAATACTGCTTATACTACAGGGTTGCGGGGAACCTGGAGACTATCCCAGTGAGCATAGGGCACAAGGCGGGGTACACCCTGGGCAGAGTGCCAATCCATACACATTCACACAACCATTCATACACTACGGACAATTTGTACATGCCAGTCAGCCTACCATGCATGTCTTTGCCCACACAGGGCCGTGGCAGGCATCGAACCCCCAACCCTGGAGGTGTCAGGCAAACATGCTAACCACTAAGCCACCGTGCGCCCCAGGAGGACATCGTTATCACCAACGCACTTGCAATGACGTTTAATAGGAGAAAACTTTCAACAATCTCAAACGTAAAGACCAACCATCAGGTTTCACTGTTAGCTCATTTTTACTCATTTAGGTTTGTACATCACCACGTAGTAAACAAACACTCATCACTGCAGTTGTAGTGTTTGGTGTTGGGCGTATTTAACACAGAACAATTTACACTCCAGTCACTGGGAGGCGCCGCAGTTTTCTTTACGTTCCTCTCTGCAGCCGTAACGATGTGACGGATTTGCAATGTGTTATGCAAAGGATAATTAGAGCCTGTCAGAGGGAAACTTCAACTCTAACTGTCCTATACAGTCGTTATAATGCACATTAATACACACTGACCATTATAACTTAAATTAACTATTAAAATTACTATTACAACCCAAGGCAAGTTTCTTTATGTAGCACACACACACACACACACACATATATGTGTGCGTGTGTGTGTGTGTGTGTGTGTGTGCTACATAAAAAAAAAAATTATATATATATATATATATATATATAAGGTAATGTAGTGTGATTTACATGGATAACTGTCATGAATTGAGTCTTGTGGCAGATGCAATCGCAGTTAAGGGTTTTATTAAAAGGAAAATAGGCAAACGAATCCAAAGCGTGAAACACAGCTGTGGTCAAAACAGGCAAAGGGTCAGGCGAATGGCAAAGGGGCATAAAAAAGGCAAGGCAAAGCACAAAACAAGAAGCTAGGAACAAGATCAAAAGCCAGAAATGAGACCACAGAACAAAGGCTTGGTACGGTGAAAACACGCAATACTTCGCATCTGAACAACGACACACAAGGGGTTTAAATAACAAACATAATCAGAGATATAACACAAAACAGCTGTGATTAACAAGAACATGTGAGGGACACATCCAATAATATAACAGGGTGGAGACATAAACCATAACATATACACGTGTGTCAAGTATACAAAGTCAACGTCAAATGCAAACCCGGAAGTGCGCCGTAACGCTTCGGGCTTCAGAGCTCGCTGCATGCGCCAGCGTTTAGCCCGAGGGGAAATCGTGACAATAACACAAAGAGGGCATAATATTTATTATAAATAAATGAAACACATTAAAGAAAAAGCAAGTCATTTTTAAGTCGGAATCTAATTTGTAGTGAAGATTTGTGAAAAAATGCAAAGTCATCTTCATAAATAATGAGTTTGGACTGCTAATTAGCCAGTAAGCTAAATCTACATTTATATATCTGTTCCACTCAAAGCCACGCCCACTCACTCTCTCTAAGACACCCCCACTCAAGGACAAACCTCATGGTTTTTGCATGTCTGTTATTCTTTTTTACTGATAATGCTATCGAGTTAGACACAGCCATCTGTCCTCTCCAAGACACGCCCATCTGCCCCACTCAGAAACACATCCATCTGTCCTCTCCAAGACAAGCCCAGCTTCCCCACTCAGAAACACATCCATCTGTCCTCTCCAAGACACACCTATCTGCCCCAATCAGAGACATGCCCATCTGTTCTCTCCAAGACACGCCCATCTGCCCCACTCAGAAACACATCCATCTGTCCTCTCCAATGTCCCACTCAGAGCCATGCCCATCTGCCCAACACAGAGACACGCCCATCTGTCCCACTCAGAGCCCAGCTTCCCCACTCAGAAACACATCCATCTGTCCTCTCCAAGACACACCCATCTGCCCCATTCAAAGACATGCCCATCTGCCCCACTCAGAAACACATCCATCTGTCCTCTCCAAGACACACCCATCTGCCCCATTCAAAGACATGCCCATCTGTCCTACTCAGAGACACCCATCTGTCCTCTCCAAGACATGCCCATCTGCCCCACTCAGAAACACATCCATCTGTCCTCCCTAAGACACACCCATCTGCCCCATTGAACAACACATCCATCTGCCCCACTCAGAGACATATTCATCTCCCTCACTCAGAGACACACGCATCTGCTCCACTCAGAGACACACCCATCTGCCCCACTCAGAGACACACCCATCTGCCCCACTCAGAGACACACCCATCTGCCCCACTCAGAGGCATATCCATCTGGCCCACTCAGAGACATATCCATCTGCCTCACTCAGAGACATATCCATCCGCTCCACTCAGAGACATATCCGTCTGCTCCACTCAGAGACATATCCATCTGCCTTACTCAGAGATATATCCATCTGCTCCACTCAGAGACATATCCATCTGCTCCACTCAGAGACATATTCATCTGCCTTACTCAGAGACATATCCATCTGCCCCACTCAGAGACATATCCATCTGCCCCACTCAGAGATATATCCATCTCCCTCACTCAGAGACATATCCATCTCCCTCACTCAGAGACATATCCATCTGCTCCACTCAGAGATATATCCATCTCCCTCACTCAGAGACATATCCATCTGCCCCACTCAGAGATATATCCATCTCCCTCACTCAGAGACATATCCATCTGCTCCACTCAGAGACACGCCTATCTGTCCCACTCAAAGACACGCCCAGCTGTCCCACTCAGAGACACGCCCATCTGTCCCACTCAGAGACATGCCCATCTGCCCCACACAGAGACATATCCATCTGCCTCACTCAGAGACACGCCCATCAGTCCCACTCAGAGACATGCCCATCTGCCCCACACAGAGACATATCCATCTGCCTCACTCAGAGATATATCCATCTGCCCCACTCAGAGACATATCCATCTGCTCCACTCAGAGACACGCCCATCTGTCCCACTCAGAGACACGCCTATCTGTCCCACTCAGAAACATGCCCATCTGCACCTTCACAGAGACACGCCCATCTGTCCCACTCAGAGACATGCCCATCTGCCCAACACAGAGACACGCCCATCTATCCCTCTCAGTGACACGCCCATCTATCCCACTCAGAGACACGCCCACCTGACCCACACAGAGACATATCCATCTGTTCCACTCAGAGACATATCCATCTGTCCCACTCAGAGACATATCCATCTGTTCCACTCAGAGACATATCCATCTGTCCCACTCAGAGACACACCTATCTGCCCCACTCAGAGACACATCAATCTGTCCCACTCAGAGACAGACCCATCTGCCCCACTCAGAGACACACCCATCTGTCCCACTCAGAGACACGCCCATCTGTCCCACTCAGAGACATGCCCATCTGCCCAACACAGAGACACGCCCATCTGTCCCACTCAGAGACACGCCCATCTGCCCCACACAGAGACATATGCATCTGTTCCACTCAGAGACATATCCATCTGTTTCACTGAGAGACACATCAATCTGTCCCACTCAGAGACAGACCCATCTGCCCCACTCAGAGACACACCCATCTGTCTCACTCAGAGACACGCCCATCTGTCCCACTCAGAGACATATCTATCTGTTACATTTCTTAACTAACACATATTCATAAGTCCATTCCTATTTATACTTTATCCAATGAGACGTACAGAGCTGGGGAGCTGAGGGTTATGCAATAATAATAATAATAATAATAATAATAATAATAATAATAATAATAAGAGGAAGAAGAAGAAGAATAGTAATTTATGTACCTCTAACTTTCCTGTACATGCCATGCACCTGGACAAACTCAGTGAACAATGCTAATTATCAGGCAGTCATGTATACATTTAATTGGTTGTTCTTCTACCCTCCTTCTCCCCACTCCCCTCTCTTCACCCTCCCCACCCCAGAATGGAAACATGGTCATGTGTGTCTTGCTCTATTTTACATAACCTCAATTTTACATACAGGATACAGGATCAATCCTCACGTCAACTTTTGTATCAGTGTGTATGTGACACTGTCGAGATTTGCCATGCTGCTGCATCAGTCATGATGAACTATACAATAACAGAAAATGTCAGTAGTATAGAATAATATATTTTCTTCATTCTTACAAATGATCTATCATTGATTGTTATTATTTTTATTTATTGATCACAGCAACTTGAATTAAATAATAATAAAAAAAAATGGAGTAGCATTCCACACACCTGTTGGGGGAAAAATGGTTACTCAAGGGTTCTTTGCTTCTAAAGAGATTCTACTTGGAACCACAGAAAAGGGTTCCTTAAGGGATACTTGCTTTTAAAGGGATTCCACTTGGAACCACAGAAAAAGGTACCTTGAGCATGTTTTGCTTGTAAAGGGGTTCAACTCAGAACCATGGAAAGCCTCCCTCTGGAGTTCTTTGCTTGTTAAGGGATTGTACTGAGAACCACAGAAAAAGGTTCCTTTAGGGTTCTTTGCTTGTAGAGGGGTTTTACTTGGAACAATGGAAAGCCTTCCTCTGGGGTTCTATGGTCTACTTGGAATCACACAAAAGGTTCCATCCATCCATCCATTTTCTGTATCGCTTATTGTACAAAGGGTTGTGGGAGCCTGGATCCTATACCAGGTATACGTGGGACACAAGGCAGGGGACACCCTGGACTGGATGGGGTGCTAAACCATTGCATGGCACAATCGCACACTCACACATCCATTCACACATTATGGGCATTTTGGAAATGCCAATCAGCCTACAGCGCATGTCTTTGGACTGGGGGAGGAAACCGGAGTACCCAGAGGAAACCCTTGAAGCATGGGGAGAATATGCAAACTCCACACACACAGGGTGGAGGTGGGAATCAAACCCCCAACCCTGGGAGTGCGAGGCAAATGTGATAACCACTAAGCCACATGCGAGAAAAGGGTTCCTTGAGAGTTATTTGCTTGGAACTATTTGGAACAATGGAAAATGGTCCCTTGAGGGTTCTTTGCTTGTATAGAAATTCTGTTCAGAACCATGAAAAAGTGTTCCATGAGGCTTTTTGCTTGTAAAGGGATTTTACTTAGAACCATGGGAAAGGGTTACGCATGGGTTATTTGCTTGGAAAAGGGTTCTACTTGGAATCACAGAAAAAGGTTCCTTGATAATTCATTGCTTGTAAAGGAAATGCACTTCGAGGGTTCCCTGAAAAATAGAGGTTCCCTGAGAGGTCTTTTCTTGTAAAGTGGTTTTACTTTGTCTGAGGAGGAAACTTGTTGTTATTTTAAGGTTTCCTCCAAAGAGATAACCTGATTTTTTTTTTTAAAGGTGCTACTATGTTCTGTTTGCCATCAATCAGCATGATCAGGTCTCGTGCAGCAACCAAAACATTTATGATCTATGATTCGAATTGGGATGAAAATCATTAAATGTAAATCTACTAATGTAAGTAGTAAACACCTGGACAACACAAACACTCTGGAATCAAAAACATAGTACCTCTTATCACCCTGTAACCTAATTCACTTTCCTCCAAGACTAAAGAAGATAATAGAAATTGACAGAGATTGTGAAGAGAGCCAGGAAAGGAGTGAGTCTGAGATTAGAGACAGAGCTGAAGCAATCTGAAGGGCGCCTACAGCAAAGACAGAACGACCCAGTTACTAAACATGGCCAGCCCGAGAACGAACACAGGAAGGACAAGAGCAGAGGAAGATAAATGACAGCGAGAGACAGAAAGGAAAAGCCCTTCTGAGACTAGTGCACTGTGCTAATTTAGCCACCCTGAGTGACTTCGTACCCTACTGTCCGCTAGAAAGGAGGACAAAAAGGTGGACTTCAAGTTCATCCGAAAATGAACGTTGTAGGTTTAAATTGCCGATGACGCTGTAGCTCCAGCTGCTGCAGAACAGCTGGACGTCTTCTACACTAATTAGGATGTGTGTGCATACTATTCAGTGTTTATTCATAGAAGGCTAGTTAGTTAATTAAAATCAGCTGCATGTGTCATGTGGGGGAAATCACAGCTGGCTCGAGATGATGAGAAAGACCAGTTTGGAAAAAATTTTGGTGAACAAGTTGATGTCTATTTCCATCAGCTGCTGTTCTCTCTTCATTTTCTTCATCACCAATATCATATAGTCATGGGCTGCATCCCAACCTGTGTACTACTTATGGTAAATGGTAGGCTACATGTAGTCCTTGTTATTTATCAAGCAACATTATCTATATGGATTAGCCTTTAGCATCCACAAAGCGGAGTGATTTGGAACTCCGTGATCAATGGTGATCAATGATTGTTTGTTGGGAACAACTGTGATAAGTGAGTGGTGGTTGAGAGCAATGGCAAGCAGTGATTGGTGATTGAGAATAATGGTGGTCAGTGATTGATTGTTGGGAGCAATGGTGATTAGTAATTGGTTGTTGGGAACACAGGTGGATAATTATTGGTTGTTTGGCATAATGGTGGCCACTGATTGGTTTTTGGGAAGAATGGTGACCAGTGGATGTTTTATTGGGAACAACTGTGTCCAGTGATTGGGTTTTGGGAACAGTGATGGTTAGTTATTGGTTGTTTGGTATAATGGTGGCCGGTAATGGGTTGGTTTTTGGGGTGGCCAGTTGTTGGTTTTTGGGGTGGCCAGACAATTTGTAGGCCAATTTGTAGGCCACTTGACAATTTGTAGGCCACTTTAGTGACAAATCTAGTAACTTCTTGATGTTAGGGACTGTCCTGCACTTAATACAGCATCACCGAGTGATTGGTTTTTGGGGTGGCCAATCACCGAGTGATTGGTTTTTGGGGTGGCCAGTTGTTGGTTTTTGGGAACAATGGTGGCGAGTGATTGGTTTTTGGGGTGGCCAGTTGTTGGTTTTTGGGAACAATGGTGGCCAGTGGTTGGTTGTTGGGTACAACGGTGATCAGTAGTCTTTGGGAACATCGGCTTGTGCAAGTGCAACGCTTTACACATTGATGGTGAGTAAACCTAAACCTCTTTTAACTCGAGAAACCAGCAGCTGTGATGCAGCTGCGATGCTGTATTAAGTGCAGGACAGTCCCTAACATCAAGAAGTTACTAGATTTGTCACTAAAGTGGCCTACAAATTGTCAAAGTTGGCAACACTTAAGCTTTGTTTGTGGCTGCTGTATACCTAGATTAAGGTATCACCATGTACTCAGGAAGTTACAATCAAAGTCTCCCTGGAGTTACTATGTATACACTCTGATGCACAATTGACAAGAATACACTCATTACATGTTTATTCTGAAACATTTATTATGTTTATTCTGTTTAGTTAGTATGATCCTGTAAACTATAAACATGAACAAAACTTGGCCATGTAGCTGAATGCTATAACATGTAACAGGGCGGCCATGTTGGACTAGCACAGATTGCATGTTAGTATCTCCATAATGTAATTCAAAGGGATAGGTTGAAGCATAAGAATGTCATCTGAAGCAACTATGTGAAGATTTGTGCATAGAGTTATATTAAAGATTATAGGTGAAATAAATTCCTATTACTTGTTAGGTAGATTAGCATCCTAGCTCCAGTGCAAAAAAATTTATTTCAGACAACAAACGTTATGGCTCAGTGATTACATTTGGGTCGGACATTTTCTTGATTTATTGTTAAAAGCCATTCTTCATTTAAAAATACATTTATAGTTACCTCCCCAAAAAAAGTAAACAAAAGGAAACTGTGTGACTAGTTTAGATAAAACTGCTTAGCTGACTGTCTATTTAGCATTAGCATGAAGGAATCATCAGTCCACCATGGTCGTGTCCCAAACCACACTCCCTATTCACTATATATATATATATATATATATATATATATATATATAGAGAGAGAGAGAGAGAGAGAGAGAGCTATGTTTTGCTAAGATTTGTTAAGTATTCAGACTTAGCATGTTGTCATTCGTTCTCAGTTAACAGGACATACAAGAGCAAGATCACAGAAACTCTACAGTACATACTGCCTAAATTAATCTATCTATTGAGGGCATGTAGCTATAAAAATGCTAAAATGTCCTGCAAGAGAGGAGCTGTGGGAATAAATGCGCTTTCTATTGGCCATGCTAAATATAGATGAGTCTGAGAGCCCTTATTAACCCACTAAATGAGGCTAACTCACACACACTGCTCCTCAGATGTTGAACAGAAGTTAAGACAGGAACATAAGAAAACCATGAGATCGTTTAAAGTCATTTCCACTGTTAAATGAAAGGAAGGGGCGACTGTGACTCAGTTGGTAGAGCGGGTTGTCCACTAATCGTAGGGTTGGCGGTTTGATTCCTGGCCCACGTGACTCCACATACCGAAGTGTCCTTGGGCAAGACGCTGAATACCAAGTTGCTCCCGATGGCAAGTTAGCGCCATGCATGGCAGCTCTGCTACCATTGGTGTGTGAGTGTGTGAGTGAATGACTGAATGAGACACCGTATAAAGTGCTTTAGATAAAAGTGCTATATAAGTGCGCCATTTAACACATTCCCTCAAGGCTAATTGTTAGCCATATAGGCATAGTAGACGTAGTGCAAAACTAAAAAAAAAGGCAAACTTTACCCAACATTGAAGTGGAATATTGGGGAAATCGTGTATATTTTGTCTTTTTTTAACAGCACCGTTCTTTTAGTTCACGGGATGTTAAGTACAACAGAGCTAGCTGTTAGCGCACATCTGTTTTATTGCAAACTATTAATCAAACACTGCATGCATTTACCAGTCTGGGCTTTAAATCACAGCTGGCCCTGTGTGAGCGTGTTTGAAGTCCTGACAGCCACGTGTTTAGCCGCAGGTTTAGCACATTAGTTTGTGCCAGTGTGGTGTTCTGTTATTAATTACTTCGAATCAACTAGAAAAAAAGGCCCAGCTAAATTCTTGTCTCAAAACACAAGTTAGGGTGCTTTCAATCTTGGCATTTTTCCCCCCTCCTCAACAAAAGCTCTTTAAAAGCACCACTGCAGGGTTTTTTTAGTCACAGCAGAGGTTTCAAAATCGAAACTTTCCAGAAAAGTGCAGAGCGACTCAAACAACATGAAGGACAAAGCACTGGTTAAAAAAAAAAAAAAGGAGTCTTGTTATTGAGTGAATGTAAAGAGATTTATGACATGTTCAACGGAAAATAGAGGATGTCCTAAAAGTCTCCATACACAGGGGACTATGTACGTTAGCACCATGTCGGCTTGTTAAAACGTTTCGCAACAATGTCGTGTGTGATGTGTTTGCCATGTTTCCTGTTAAAGTCCTTCACAACCTAGAGACAGCTTCCTGATCCAGCCATGAGAATGATTTGGCATTCTTAAAGGCAGTCT
>JANDJT010000050.1:23621361-23623861 GCA_024331685.1 Stegophilus panzeri
GCAATGTTGGTGTAAATGTTGGCACTGTTGTTGGCAAATGTTGGCAATGTTGGTGTAAATGTTGGCACTGTTGTTGGAAAATGTTGGCACTATTGGTGTAAATGTTGGCAATGTTGGTGTAAATGTTGGCAATGTTGTTGGAAAATGTTGGCACTATTGGTGTAAATGTTGGCACTGTTGTTGGAAAATGTTGGCACTATTGGTGTAAATGTTGGCAATGTTGGTGTAAATGTTGGCACTGTTGTTGGCAAATGTTGGCAATGTTGGTGTAAAGGTTGGCACTGTTGTTGGCAAATGTTGGCAATGTTGGTGTAAATGTTGGCACTGTTGTTGGTAAATGTTGGCAATGTTGGTGTAAATGTTGGCACTGTTGTTGGAAAATGTTGGCACTATTGGTGTAAATGTTGGCACTGTTGTTGGCAAATGTTGGCACTGTTGTTGGCAAATGTTGGCACTATTGGTGTAAATGTTGGCACTATTGGTGTAAATGTTGGCACTGTTGTTGGCAAATGTTGGCACTGTTGTTGGTAAATGTTGGCACTATTGGTGTAAATGTTGTCACTGTTAGTAAATTTTTACACTGTTATTAGTAAATTTTTACACTGTTGTTGGTAAATGTTGGCACTGCTAAATGTTGGAACTAAATTATGGCACTGCTCTTAATCAATGTCGGTACGATTGTGGAATGTTGGCACTGTTGCTGATAGGTATTGGTACTGTTGTTGGTAAATGTTGGTATTGTTGTTGTTGAATGTTGGCACTGCCGTTGGTAAATGCTGGCACTGTTCTAGGTTAATGTTGGTAAATGTTGCCACTGTTGTAGGTTGTAGGTTGTTTAAAAACATCTATGTGCAACCTATACATTACAGTGAAATTCTTTTCTTTGCATATCCCAGTGTGTCAGGAAGTTGGGGTTAGAGCACAGGGTCAGTCAGGATACAGCACTCCTGAAGTAGAGAGGGTTAAGGGCCTTGCTCCAATGCCCAACAGTGGCAGCTTGGCAGTGCTGGTGAACCCCCGACCTTCTGATCCATAACCCAGAGCCTTTAACCATTGAGGCACCACTGTCAATGTTGGCCAACGTTGGCATTTCTAGTCAGTGTTAGTTTTTGACCTTGTTGTTGTCCTTGTTATTAGCAATTATGTTGGAACAGTTTGGCGCTCATGACTAATTTTTTATATACTTTGCAGTTAGGCGCGCTGTGGTTGGCAAAATCCTTCCACGATTGGCACGGCTATATGCATGTTTTTGACAGAGGATACTCTGGCACTCTTTTTGCAGTCTTGCTGGCAAATGCTTATGTTTCCAGCAGCTTGCTTCAGTTTAAAATATGTGTAATCATTTCTAAGATGTGTGTATATTTCTGTGGGTTCTGAGAAAATGATGACATATGATCAGCTCATGCTGCTAATCGATCATTTTACACATGTCATGACTAATTAGTGCTAATCACGCGTGCATGCCATACCATCTACTTTTGAAGTGCTAGGACAATATTATGCATTATTAAGGCCTTTATTAGGTGTACTTGGTGTGTGTGTGTGTGTGTGTGTGTGTGTGTGTGTGCGCACGTGTGTCGCTTGGTAAAGCTTGTATTACCCTAGGCTTTACAATAAATGCTACATAAGTTAAACTTTATTATTATTATTGTTGTTGTTGTTGTTGTTAGTGAAACCTGTTTGTATTTTATTTACAGTGCTAAGGAACAACCAGGAAAGGGAAGAAGACTTCAATTCATCTTCATTTGCCAACTGGAGGGAGGAGGTGCCTTCAGATCTGCCCTAGGCTCTGGACTTTTTCTTCAGACTTTTGCCCTTGACCTTTGCTTCAGACAAAAGGCCTAGCCTTTTACCATAATCTTTTGCCCTTGGTTGGCTAGTACTAAACTTTTGCTCTAGACTTTTTCCCTAGACCTTTACATAGCCTTTATCCAAATAGTCAAATCCAAATAGTTTAACCCTGGACCTTTGACTGAAACATTTGTTCCAGTCCTTTACCCCTGGTGTTTGTTCTAGCCTTTTGCCCAGAACTTGTGCCCTATGCTTTTGCCCCGGGCATTTATCCTAGATTTTTTTTTTTTGCACTAGCTCTACCCATTGTGTTTTGCCATAGCTGTTCTCTCAGCTTGTGCCCTACAGCTTTGCCCTGGACTTTTTCCTTTAGACATTTGGCTTGGCCCTTTGTCCTTGGACGTTTGCTTCAGACTTTTGCCCTAGATGCTGATCCCAGACTTTGGTCTATGGATGCTTGCTGTAGCCTTTCGCCCTAGACTTCTGCCCTCACCACATGCCTTTCTTCATCCTGTCATTCACTCTCTCTTTCATTCTCTCAATTTCAGACTGTTACTTTAGGTGTGTGTGTGTGTATGTGTGTGTATGTGTGTGTGTGTGTGTGTGTGTATATGTGTTGTTCCTGCTGCTATAAGTGTAAAGCCTCACTAAAGTGCCCCTTCTTGCCCTCCTCCCTCTTTGTGTACTGCAGGAGGAGGGCGAATGCTAG
>JANDJT010000050.1:23628861-23635119 GCA_024331685.1 Stegophilus panzeri
AGTGTTAATTGAGCTACACTATATAGCCAAAAGTTTATGGACACCTGACCGTCACACCTATATATGGACCTTCCCCAACCTGTTCAAGCATGACAATGCCCTTGGGCACAAAGTGAGCTCCATGAAGACATGGTTTGCCAAGTTTGGAGTGGAAGAACTCAAGTAATGCTCTTGTGTCTGAATGAGCACAAAACCAACCACAGGCATGCTCCAAAATCTAGTGGAAAGCCTTCCCAGAAGATGAGTGGAAGTTATTACAATATAACAGCAAATGGGGACTAAATCTGGAATGGGATGTTCAACAAGTACATGTGGGTGTGTTGGTCAGGTGTCCACAAACCTTTGGCCATGTAGTGTATATACATGTTACTTCAGGGACTTGACTGTGACTTGAGTGAGTCATGGAAAGTCCAACACTTCAAATGTTTAAAAAAAACACCCAAAAAAACATATTGTGCTTTTTAAAATCCAAACCACAGACAATAAACAGAACAGTCGGTTAATCTTCTCATGATTTATATTATTATTATTATCATAATCATTATTGACACCATCATCATCATCATCATCATCAATACTAATCCTTATAGTATTATTATTCGTAAGGATAAGATACATCTCAGATGAAGTTTTTTTTTTTTTTTTTTTTTTTTCATACATAGTTCAGTGTTTCATCCAGTGGTTTTTATAAAGTGCACACGTTTTAGGACAGGAGATTAGTCCTCCATTTCTTCTCATTTTTTTTTTTTTTTAACTCCTACAAAAAAATAAGCTTCGTACATGAAATTAAAGCAACTGTTCAACCAAAAATGAAATGTACCCAAGCCATGCAGCTTACATGATACTAAACTGGCAGCGTAGTAGTTCCTGGAGCCTCGTAGCTCCAGTGCAAAAAAAATAAAAATAAAAAAATAAGCAAACTTCAAACACTTTGATCGATTACATTTCGGTTCATTGACATTGTGTACATTTTTATTTTGATTTTACCTAAACTAAGACGTTAATTTTATAACTGGCTGAGAAATGAAGGCTTGATCTGATCACTCATCCATGTACTGTACATTACAAGAAGAGGCAGGGCTTTTTATTAAATATCAGCTTTAATCCTCAGCTGTTTGTGCTTGGAGTATATCTTGGATTTAAGTTGTAGCTACGACTAGAGTGAAATGCTATAAAATAGCAAAAGGCATTTTATTATGCGTAAGCTAGCATCGAGGATGACGATCGATGTGTTTAACCTTTTAACATGTTGGCTGTGTATCGAACTCTAGCGCTCTAAATCTCCTGGGTATTATAACTATCATGAATGTTAGAACTGTATATCAGATAGAATATGCGGTACATATATTCAGTAAAGCGAGGCGGTTATGGGAAGTACGTTACAACACACTCATAAAAGACTCCTTTAAGCAGTTGGAATTAATATCAACTGTATGACTCGTCACATTAATCGTACGCGTTTGTATTATTATTATTCGACTCAGAGAGAACGACATTCGAGACTAGATCTCTAGAAATAGCGTCATTTGGTCTTGTTGGAGTTACAATCCGAAGCGAAACAGAAAAATCAACCGCATGCAGTCACGTGAAGCTGCGCACGAAAGCTGCTAACCCCTGAAGCTACATTCAGGAAAATGCACAGCAGAAGAACAGGAGAGGAGGAATAGTCGAAGTGGAAAGATTGAGATGAGAAGACTATATAAGAACACTAGTACTAGTATATATTGTATGGAAACCACAGGTTCCACCAGCTGATAACCTCATCAGTCCTTAACACAAAAATAACAGCATTCAGAATTGTAATTGAATGAACATGCTTTACAAGAAGGTTGTCATTGCGTTACAGCACAAGTCTTTCGTTCCTGTCCTCGCAGTCGGTCGTTATTTCAAACAGCGGCAAATATTAGTATTTTGGAACTGTAGGCTTAGTTGTGTCTCAAATTGCATACTTCTGTACAAATCTGTACATACTTTCACAAAAATGTACGAAAACCAAAAGTCAGTCACTGCACCTGAGGTTTTGTGATTTACTCGAATTATTTCCGGACCACGACCCAAATTCAATCACTATGCTACGATACAAGTGCTTGACATGCGTTTATCACCTTGATCAGCCCTGACGGAAAAGCTCGTATGTAATACTATTATATTAACAACGTTTGTAGCTGAAATTGGCCGTTGCCCCGGACTCTTGTTTTCTTTTGGTTCGCAGAAGGATGTTATTCACACGTCAGAGGTTATCTTGATACCTAGATGATATCCAGTAAAAGAAAAAGCAAACGATATCAGAAGCAAATGAGTGACTTTCATGTACCGCGTCCTTTCCCCTTCAGTGAAGTAGCTTTTCCGCCCAGTGAATTTGATTTGCTTTTGGTCTGATTGTTGCTTTAGCTAAAAATTGTTTTTAGCTACCTTGAAAACTATTAAATGCTACAACTAAACTGTAAAATGTTGGCAGCTCGGAAGCTGGCAGTGAGCTTATTTAAGCCTAAAATATAAGCTGTTGCTACGTGCAAACAAAATCCGTTCAGAGTCCTGTTTGTTTTTCATACTTTCAATGCTAACACACAAAGAGGAGTGACAAGGAGAGTTTCCAGGACATGCAGGTGATGGAGATGTTTCTGTTTTTAGATGACGCATCCTCATGAAGGCGTTTTCAGCCCTGTAGAGCTGGACTGGTTTTTTTCCGAAACAGGGACTTAAATTGCGGTATTTTCTCCTTGGCTCGGTTCGCTTTCACAAGGCAACATTTCAAAACGTACAAGTCACACGTGAGTAAAATGCCCTCTCCTTGGTTAGAGTGCGCCTGTTTATGTTCTGGGATTAATGATAATGAGTCCTTATTAATCACATATACATTACAGTGTCGTTCTTTTCTTTGCATACCCCAGCATGTTAGCAGGGCCAGCCATGATACAGCTCCCCTGGAGCAGAGAGGGTTAAGGACCTTGCTCAAGGGCCCAACAGTGGCAGCTTGGCAGTGCTGGGGCCTGAACCCCCGACCTTCTGATCAGTAACCCAGAGCCTTAACCGCCAAGCCACCACTGCCCCATTGCTATTGATTCTGCTCATAGCGGTCATCCATCAAGATGGATAGACTGCAGCTCCGTGAGATTATTGTGACTTTTTTTTAGCTGTAGTTATTATAATTGATCTAATTCATATGTTCCACTGAGTGTTTAAAGCCCATGTCCTTGAGACGCTCGCTAAACACCTTATAAACCTCAGTGTTTTTATGCGTTTTGGAAAATTGTTCAGAAATATGTTCGTCAGACCGAATTTCATTCAGGCATTGTACCTCGTCTTTGATCCAAATTAAAGCTTGATTCATGTTGCGAGCCGTTAGCAAAACAAACATCCTTTTTATGTAACGAAGTTCCTATCACGCGTCGCTATACAGGCTGGTTCGTTGGGTCGGATTGCTTTGCTCAACAAAAGCGAACCGCTCCAGAGTTCGTTTGCGTTCGAGCCGATGTTTCGGTGCGGATCCGAGCGTGTTTGCCGTCTTCATCTACGTCTAAACAAACCGAACCAATGGAGAAAAACGCACCGGTTTCTGAAACAAACACTCAGGACGAACGTCCTCAGTCATTTTCTTTCTGCGTTTCGGGCACTGGACCGCTTCAGAACGCGATCAGAAGTCAGAAATATCAAGTAGGAATCCGACCCGCAGCGTTCGAGTCGTCAGGTCGATAGCCATGCTTGGGAAGAATCTGGCATAGCTAACAACAGAGGTAGAACGTTTGTCACGGTGTTCAAACTGTCTGAACATACAATAAAATAAAAATAATAAGCAGTTTAGTAAGAATAAAAAATGAATGTCAGGGAGCAGTTAAAGCAGCTGGCTACTATTGTTTACATCATGTACATTTTTAAGTACATAATATGATTAAATTCAACTGATAAATGTAAGAAATGTATCAATTTTTTTTCAATTAGTATTTAAATCGATGAATCTCTCGTGTACGAATGCACATCGGTGTACTGTGTACTGACTTTCTAGATTCATTTTAAGCATTACGTCATAGTATGCGATTTGAGACACAGGTGTGGATTTTTTTGTTAGCAGAGAATGATGAAATTGTTTTAGAGGAGATATTGAGAAATTTGAGAATTGCACAGCTGGCATAAGAATTGGGGCAGTTTTCTAGCGAATATTGCATATAACTACTTTGTGCTACTTTGTGCTACTTTGTGCTCAAATTCAGAGAACTTTTTTTTTGTTGTTTTTTTTTTTGTTTTGTTTTGTTTTGTTTTACGTGATAAAATATTCTGCATGGCTGGCTTTTAAGAAAAACATTATTGTGCTGCGTCTAACAGAGAAACAGACAACCTTCCTGCAGTGAGACCCTGAAAGTGTACACTAACACTCCCATACAAACATGATGTCAAAGAAACATAAAAAACACAAAAACAAACAAACAAACAAAAAAAAAAAACCCAACATAATTAGAAATTTCACGGCACAGATTATTTCTATATTGCACATACTGTTAATCTCACAGAGAAAATATTCATAGATACCGATAGTGATAGGAATACTTATTACTATATTTGTGAGTTAAGTAGATTTTCGTACCTCATGCATGCTACAGGGAATGTCTTTAATCACGCATGCACTATTATATCCTATCTTATATAAAAAGGTGTTTTGAGTAAGCATGTCTGTATTTTGTTTTCATACAGGTTACACCAGCATCTGACATTTTCGTGAAGAGAATGAAAATCACTTGAATATGGAAAATAATAATAATAATAATAATAATAATAATAATAATAATAATAATAATAATAAATACAGGTCACATGCAGTGGCAGTGAGTTATCGCTTCAGTGACCTGTATTAAAAGAAGGTTTAAACTATTATACGCCCGGACCTCCCCATATCAGACCTATGCTAAGTTCATCCTCAAAAACCTGTGACGTCAGTGCTAGCCTTTATTTTATTTATTATTATTTTTTTACTTCTAGCTTTACAGCATAAAATATAATATCGCATAATTTACATAAATGTAGCAGCTGGCCTAGCTGACTTATCTAATGTTAACTAGCTTAGCTAACCATATTAAAGCAAGAGCTAGTCAATATTATGTAGCTAGCTAAGTGTGCCAAACTTGCTAGCATGTTAGCTGGGATAACTATTCCTCTTTTTCTTCTTCTTCTTCTTCTTCTTCTTCCACCTCTTCTTCTTATTATTATTAGGTGTGGTCAAAATGTATGCTAAGCACTAAGAAATAAAAGGAAAGACTAGCAGTGATGTCATATGATCAAATTTGCTATGGGCTAAGCATCACTTAGCAAAAGAAGATAAAATTTCCATGATCTTGTACTCAGTACTCAATACTGAGGTATCATTTAAATAACAGTCAAAGTTTTGCTGTCATATTGAGGCTCTGACAATAGACGTGCTTCCACCACAAGAACCATTATACTTCCTACTTCAGAGTACAGAATACATTCCTGTTGACTAGGAACCACTAGACTGGGAACATTACAAATTGGCCATACAGAAGCCTCACAGAATGACAGACTGTCTTTCGTACTATTTATACCAACATGCGTTTAGCTAACAAGCGATAGGTGATTTATATGAGAAGCAGTGCGGCGGATAACTAGCAGATAATTTTGCGCATGCTCCTAGTGGCATGTGGCTCAGGGAACAATTTAGAGGTGTGAAATTGCACAGCTGGGGTTGTATTCACAAAGAATCTTATCTTGCCATTAGGAGTTCTCTTAATTGGCAATAAAATGTCTTAACTAAATGAAACGTTTTAACACAACTGCTGAGATCATTTTTTAAAATGAAGGAATTCCTAAACTGGAGATAGGAATGAGGAATGATGCTGGCATGTTGCAGTGATTGGCTGGTGCAAAATCCAAGTGCAAAAAAAAAAAAGAAGAAAAAAATACATGAAAATGAAAGTGTTGCTCATTTCATACATGAAAACAAACATCTAAATGCTTACATACGATATATATTTTTCAGCTTATATACAGTATGTGTGTATACAGTGCCCTCCAGTAATATTGGCACCCTTGGTTAATATGAGCAAAGAAGGCTGTAAAAAATTGCCTTTATTGTTTAACCTTCTGATCTTTGGTTCGAAGAATTCACAAAAATATTCTGCTCTCATGGATATCAAACAATTGCAAACAAAACACAGGTTTATATGAAAAAAATATATATCTTTGTTAAATATAGGTGTGCAACAATTATTGGCACCCTTTTAGTCAATACTTTGTGCTACCTCCCTTTGC
>JANDJT010000050.1:23656606-23674906 GCA_024331685.1 Stegophilus panzeri
ATCCTGTGACATCTGCGGCCTTACACCTACTCACTTTCTTTCTCTCTCCTCTCTCTCCCTCTCTCTCACACACACACACACACACATACACACACACATACACACACACACACAAACACACACACATATACACACACTTGGGTAGACAGATTCTACCACGGGGGTGGGACTGAGTGAATTTCAGTGGGTGATGGAGTTCCAAATTAAATTGGCTCAATTTTTTTTTTTTCGGGAAATGAAGAGGATTTCTATCTTTTATTCACTTGAAAGCCTACCAAAGCGAGTTCTGCACATATCCGCAGGGATATTCTGCGTGAAGTTTCACGATGTTGACTTTCGTGATTGGCCATAATACTAGCCTAAAAAAAAGAATTCTTTAATCAGACTTTGCTTTAAATATGATTATTAGGTAATCCATCAGGTCCAATCAAAAACTTCAAAATAATCAAAGTGATAAGAAATCCCTCAAAGGCCTAATCATGTCTTCGAAATGCATTTCAATCATGAAGACAGAGAGAGTGACTTCATGTTAAACCAGCATTTAAATATATCAAGCATATGATTATGTTGTGATAATACATGGAATATTTTCATCAAAGTATAATCCAATCATGTATAATCAACGTATAAGATATAAGAGAGTATCATGTATATTAACCAACGAAACCAGGACAAGCTGACGTGACTCTAGCTTGTGGGAAATCTCCGAGCACACAGTTCTCACTCTTAATTGTATCTTTTTCTTCCCAGCGCTCGTTATCTGCTATTTCTCAGTGTGTCCTCGTCTTCTCTAGCTTGCACCTGTTAGCCTTGGGCTGGACTATTTTCTCACCAGCTTGGTGTCTGTAACTTCTAAGAGCGTATTGTTAAGACTTATGTTTAGAAGTGCAATGCTAATCAGTATGAAGATACTGTCTAAAAATAATATTAATAAGCTGACTGGGCTCGCGCCACAGTTACAAGATAAGGCAAGAAAATAATGAAATAATTGTAGCAAGTGTGATTGGAAGAAAACATGGAAAAACCCGACTCCATAAGGCCGTTGTTTTAAGATGGTATATATATATATACATGAGCTATGATCGTGCCAAGGCTTTGCAAACCCAACTTGGCTCTTGTTACTATGGTAATAAAAGTCTCTTTTTGCCATCAAAAACCTTGAGATTCAGAAGTTTTTATTTTTGCTGAAGAAGATTCCATGATAATACCTACAGGCTGCAGCCAATGGGATCGTTTCTCTATCAGAAACAGTTACTGTAACACATGCGATAGTAGAAACTGCATGGACATACCTGAAATGATCCAGGTTTAATCTGTTTTGAACGCTCTAATTCATAATATAAGTGATATAAGTATTAGATCCACAGTTATGTTAGCCTACATGTTTATAATTCATGAATGTTGGTCATTGACCGTTCACGGTTCACGTGTCTGTCTTGATACTCAAGAAAGCATATTAATTGGAGGAGACATGAAATAAATGTAATGTTGTTATATATTATAGAGGTATTTATATGTTTTTATTTTAATTATATTTACACTCCGGTCATCTGAAAGTGCACCCCAACCATTTCAATTCAAATCAGTTCAATTTTATTTGTATAGCGCTTTTAACAATGGACATTGTCTCAAAGAAGCTTTACAGAAACATATAAACACAGGACACAGATTTTAAGTGTGTGAATTTATCCCTATTGAGCGAGCCGCTCAATAGGGATAAATTCACACACTTAAAATCTGTACCGGCTTGGTGGCGATGGTGGCGAGGAAAAACTCCCATAGATGATATGAGGAAGAAACCTTGACAGGAACCAGACTCAGAAGGGAACCCATCATCATCTGGGTAACAACGGATAACCGCCCCCCGCCCCTCCCCAAACAACAACACCAACAAAACAAACTCCCCAACTAGAGTCCTCCCAGTGTATCTCGGCCATTTCCACCACTGTCTATACTATATGTTTACTGCAAAATGCTACGCCTAGTACACAGACTTCCACATGACTTCCACACATCCTGTGTTGTGTTTGCAATCGTTTGATACCCATGAGAGCAGAGTATTTTTTGTGGATTTTTTTAACAAAAGATCAAAAGGTTAAATAATAAAGACAATTTTTCACACCCTTCTTTGCTCACATTTACCAAGGGTGCCAATATTAGTGGATGGGCACTGTTGTAAGTGCAAAAAACATATTAACTACTCACACTCAGATCCTAATGTAACTCTAAATGAGTGCTTTATTACAAGTGAGTGTACTGAAAGGTAAATCCTTTAAACCTTTTGATAAAATGCTCACAGACAGTGCTAGTATTAACTGTAAAACATAAAAATGGTGTTCCTAAAGTGCCTTATTATTATTATTATTATTATTACTATTATTATTATTATTATTGTACCTAGATCGATCCAGGAAAATAAGGTAATTACTAACATTTTGCAGTTCCTTAAACAATTATCTATTCACTTTTTTTTACCTATTCTATGGCTAGATTTTCAAATATTTAAGGATTTCAAATGCTAAATAACAAACAAACAAAAAAAAAAAAAACAACCAAAAAGCTAAAATATAGAGTGTTCAAAAACTGCTGACTAAAACATGAATTATAAGGTTATGCCTGTCTTTTAGCAAAAATTTGTTAATTATCTAAATATGCTATTTACATGCCACAGGCTTAAACACTATATATTAAAATAACTGAATTGTCATATACAACCTTAAATAATAATAAAAATCAAAACAAAAGAATTAGAAACACTGAATAAAATAATGAAGATAGGTAGGAATGCCTGATTAGTGCCACCTTTAGCATTTATCCATCAAGAATACTTCACTTCACTTCACTAACAGCAGTCACCTGTCCCCCGTGTGTGATGCACAATAACAGATTGTATTACTTGGAACGTCTGCTGTTCTCTGATTAGTGCAGTGTTCGGAATCACAGTTTGTCTGCAGGGGGTCAGAATACATCCACTGTGTGCTTAATGGTGTATCTGACAGAAGTGAAGGTCGTTCACCTGAATTTCACCTGCCGTGCTGTGCTGGCCACCTCATTAAGAGTTCGGAAGCCTTTAATTGTGTGTGTGTGTGTGTGTGTGTGTGTGTGTGTGTGTATAGAGGGAGAAAGTGATATGTGATAAATTATGTCACTGATCCGTTCTTAATAGTCTTGCCTGCCATTCACCCCTGAAAAACACACACTGGAACTGGAAGGAGCTGGAACTGCTCTGAAACACAAGACACACACACACACACACACACACACACACACACACACACACACACGGACTGACAGATACAGAGGCCACACCTCCTTCACTAGGACTAACAGGTGAAGAGGCCACACCTCTTTCACTAGGACTGACAGGTGCAGAGGCCACATCTCCTTCACTTGGATTGACAGATGCAGAAGCCACACCTCCTTCACTTGGACTGACAGATGCAGAGGCCACACCTCCTTCAGTTGGACTGACAGATGCAGAGGCCACACCCCCTTCACTTGGACTGACAGATGCAGAGGCCACACCTCCTTCAATGCGACTGACAGACACAGAGGCCACACCTCCTTCACTGGGACTGACAGATGCAGAGACCACACCTCCTTCATTTGGACTGCAGAGGCCACACCACGTACACTGGGATTGACAGGAACAGAGACCACACTTCCTTTATTGGGACTGACAGGTGCCGAGACCACACCTCCTTCATTGGGACTGACAGATGCAGAGGCCACACCACGTACACTGGGACTGACAGGAATAGAGACCACACCTCCTTCATTGGGACTGACAGATGCAGAGACCACACCTCCTTCACTGGGACTGACAGGTGCAGAGACCACACCTACTTCATTGGGACTGACAGATGCAGAGACCACACCTCCTTCACTGGGACTGACAGGTGCAGAGACCACACCTACTTCATTGGGACTGACAGATGCAGAGACCACACCTCCTTCACTGGGATTGACAGGTGCACAGACCACACCTACTTCATTGGGACTAACAGACACAGAGGCCACACCTCCTTCATTGGGACTGACAGTTACAAAGACCACACCCCTTCACAGGGACTGATAGATTTAAGAGGCTAAACCTCCTTCACTGAAAGTGACACCTGAGATTATGCCACTTTCACTGAAATAATGAAATAAATAAAATAGAATAAAATCAAATAAAACCGTGCTGTTCATATATAAATTTAAAAGTCTTTGTGATACATGAAAAAAAAAAAGCTGTATAGTAAGTAAGTAACAAGTTAAATATAATGTATGGAAATGATGCCAAACTACACAGAAGACCATAAAATGATGAACAGATTAATTAGAAGAGTACATTTTAATCTGGATTTAAAAGCACCTCTAAATCTATAGAGTGTTTCCGAACACTTTCCATCTTCCACTGTGTATTGTGCTCTTTAGATAATGTGTGTTATGTCTCAGCGTTTCTCAGGCATGTAAGTAAATGTTTCCACTCTGAGGTTTCTTTAGTGGAGTGTAACTGATCTGATCATTGCTGGTGTTGGGTGATGGACCATGATGCTTAGCTTTACCTTACCACTGATTTCAGATCTAATATTTCAGCTGTGCTTCAGGACAACAAACCCTAGATGTCCATCCATCAGTTAACCCTTAAGTTCTTTTAGAGAAAACATTGCACAGTTTAAAAAGATGCTACTTTGCAATTGCAACTTGTCAGGCTTCAAGCTCCTCATGATTTAAAGTAGCTAAACTAAGAAAACCTAGCTAACTACACTGAAGCTAGTTTGACAAAGTAAGGAAAATCAGCTGTGACATTTTCATTATTGTGTGGCTACTTCATTGTACAAAATAAAATTCACAAGGTTTGTACAGAGTATGCCAAAAAACAAAAAAAACCCCACAAAACTACAACTGTATCAGACTCAAAGTGGGCTCACTCCACTACTCTGGTTCCTTAAAATAAAAAATTAAATTCTCTAGCTAGCTATTTTTGTCATGCTACACCGCTATTTGGTGAAAAAAAGCTACACAGTACTATCATGCTACTAAAATGTATTTAAGCTAGTAGTATTGCTACTTGTAGCTAGCTTTTGGAAATACCTGCTATGAAACTAAATATTTTTTAGGTGAAGTAAATCTCCATTACTAGTTAGCTAGTTAGTACACTTATAAGAGGGTTATAAATACGTTCACTCTTTCCATTTTTGTGGCTACATTAAGAAGTAAATTAGGGCTAAGTGTTAGCATTCATGTCTGATGTTCTGGGTTTGAGGTTTTAAATAAAGGTGAGATAGAGTTAGTGGTTAGGCTTTAGAATTAGGATTAGATACTAGGGGTTGAAATTAAGGATAAGGGGTTAAAGTAGAAGGTAGGGGTTAAATATCAGGGTTAGAGTTAGTCTTTTTAAATTAAGAGGCTTGAAATGGCATTGGATAAACTTAGTGATGAGTGGTTACAGTTAGGGCTACATGGTACAGGTTGGGGCAGTGGTTTGTGTGTGTGTGTGTGTGTGTGTTTGTGTGCGCATGCGCACGCACATGCTCTACACTATACGTCATCTCTAGTTTCACCCCAGAATAAGGTTACTTAATACTGGCTTTAATAGATTAAATCCACTCTGAGACCAAATGGAGACGAGGTCAGAAACAGCGACTCATCACACACTAAACACTGGCACACACCTGTAGACCTTCATCCAGGTGAGCTAGGAATGTGCATGAGAAGCTAGGAGAGCATAATGAGTGTGTGTGTGTGTGTTTCGATGTCTATCTGCGAGCAATTCTAGCATGATGTTATTTAATCTGAATAATGTGTTTGTGTGTGTGTGTGTGTGTGAGAGAGAGAGAGAGAGAGAGAGAGAGAGAGAGAGAGAGAGCAGATGTCCCCACAAGGATAGGAATATCTGTTTTACAAGGATAGGAATATCTGTTTTGACCTTGTGGGGACATTTAGATGGTCCACAGGAAGAAAATAAAAAAGGTGGCTTTTATTTAAAATAAAATAAAAAGAGGCAAACATTTTTACTTTTATCTACTGAGGTTAAGGATAGGGTTTGATTTACATGTAACTGTAACATTTTCATTTGTAGATATGAATTTAACTATTTGTTAAAATATATAAGACTAAGAACTGGTACATAGTATCAGATCTTTTCTGTATAAGAATGTCTCTCTGAATGAGTGACATCTTACACCAACCTCATCCCTAAAGTAATTACTGTATAGTTTACAGTGCATTTACAACTGCTTACATCTGTGCATATACAGAAGCTGAATTCACAGTGCTCTGTAAAATCAGGCAATACAAAACTAGACTAGAAAACCACACTCATCGGAACTGTAAGCCAGAAACTAAGACAAGGAACATGAAAACAAGGATCACGGTAACACGGCTTAGTAATGCAGTTAACTGTGATCAACAGAAAGTGACAGGACTCGAAAACACCCACAACAAGAGATTGACAGAGATTGGGTCATGAGTGACACTGGGGTGTGTGATCTGAATCAGATAGGGTCAGGGGCCAAGATGGACACAGCACAGAGCAAAGGGCAGGAGCAGGGATGGGGGTGGGGGAGTTGGGGGGGCAGGTGGTTGGTTAGGGGGATAAGAACAGGAGCAGTGACTGTGATAGAGGTGTATTGTTGGAGGCTTGCGGGATTGCTGCAGCACTGGCATTTCAACACATTACGCAGGTATACCAGGGTGACTGGAAGTTGAGTCTTGGGGAATAGAGACTTCGGGAGGCAAGATTGAGGCCACAAGAACATTGACTGTGACTTCAGAGACATTGGGAGGGTGTTGCTAAAATGGGGCTCAAGAACAACTGAGAGGAGATGCTGGAAACACTGGGCAATTGGGAGGCAAGAGGAACATTGACTGGGACTTCAGGAACATTGGTTAGACAATGCTGAGACAGCAGGGCAGAAGGTTGAGAAAAAAGGGCCATTGAGAGGAGATAGTGGAAGTCCTGGGCAACTGGGAAGTGAGGCTGGGACCACAGGACTATTGGAAGGCAAAGTTGAGATAATTGGGAGGATAGTCTGGGCAACCAGGAGGTACATTTGGTAATAAACAAAGGTTGGGAAGTGTAACTGGGACCACAGGGTCATTGGGAGGTGAGTTTGGGGTTACAGGTTCTTTTGCTTCATCCTTGCCCTCTCTAACAGTCCTCTTTAATTTGACTTTTCATCCTTACCTCAGATTCTCCCTCCTCTTAATTTAAAGTTAATATTTAGTTCTCTTGCGGTCTGTAACATTAAGAAGCTTTCTTTTGCATGTGCACAAGCATATGAAGACCTTCCAACAGTCACATAGTGACATATGACACAATATTTGCAATACATTCTGTTATACAATCATCTTTATCTTTCTTCTTCTTGTTTTATAACTCAGACCACAGGTATAGTGCTGGGGATGGCTGACTCTCTTGTCCTCTCATGTCTTCAACATTAGCGAGTGCACTTTTTTGTAAAACGCTTGTTCCCTGAGCAGATATCCTGTCCCAAAAGCATAGAGACATTTGGCACCAGCAGCCACGTCACCTGTGCCTGTGGTTTTGGTGCCTCTGAACAATTTGCCAACTGAGAACTGTGATCCAGCAGTCCAGGGAGCATTCTTAAAAGCAAAAGCTCCTAGCTGATGCCTCTTGTATGACCTTAGGTAAAAGCTGTTGCACAAATGATCTGAGCCCCCTCGGCTGGATGTGGTGCACTGGCTTATTTCCAAAATACAATTTTTTGCACGGATTGCTAGACAGTGGCAAGTCCCCATCTATGCTAAAGATGTATGCACCACAGAAAGGTGGATGGCATCTATCTGGGTGGCTCATATTAATATCCTTTCTGAAAGCAGAGAGGTGCCTCCATCCACCATGATTCCCTGAAAAACCGATAAGATGAGCCTATGCAAAATACACTGTAAGGGGCATCTCTGAAAACCTTTTGCTAGTGACCTTTTGCTAGTTCTTCAGCAAACAGAGAACTGCCAAGCTTACATTGCATGCATTAAAGGCAAGATGAATCTGAGTTATATCACCCAATGTGAATATTCCATGAAGGCGAGTTTATAGGATGTTCCTTGCTGTGCTTGATATGAACCCTATAGTAGAGTTTAAACCTCAGGCCTCAGATCAACTGTCTATCAGGAAGAAAAGAAAAGGGGTGGTCTGTTGTCTAAACAATGGCTGGGCCATTGGTGGACATCTTCACCATGTTCTATAGCTAGGTTGGAATCCTAGCTCCTTCCATGCCATTCCACTACAGTATATAAGGAGCAGCTCATCCTCCAAGGCATTAAGTAGAGCCACCTCAGGAAGTCTGTGCTGCTCATAGTGGTGTGAGTATGGCATTCATCTCCTAATTCATCTCCAACCTGTATAGAAGGCAGGAAGATTCCAGGGAAATATGGCCTTATCAAAGCAATATTTATTGCAAATACTGCAGCAAACCTCACAACTTGATTACTTTGTTGGAAGATCTCAGCATGCTTGCACACAAAAAGTTATTCAAGTGACTATCGCTAACCCAAGTAGTGAGCTTTACTCTGTTGTTTTCTCTCTGGCCTAACTTTTTATTCTATCTTTCTTTCTCTTTCTGCCCCTCCCTTTTCCTTTACAGCTTCTGTTTCTATAGGACTTGGATCATGATTCTTTAACTTTGTTCGGTCTGGATGGATATCTCTCAGTGTCACATGGCAACACCAGGGGAAAGACAACTTACTTAGCAAACTTGTCAATCTGCCTAGACTGCTAACATGATAATATCCAACTTAGGTTTGAGTTGACAGGCTTCACAGACTTCTGTGCTTGTACTCTACAGAGAATCATTTTTATCTAACAATATCATAGTTATATCTTATGTGCCAAGACACACTTATTGAGTTTTTATACCCACATAAACACTAAAACTCGTCTTTTCTTTAATTTTGCAGGACTTAATACCTCAAAGTTCCCTGAGTGTGATGAGTGTCACTGTGAAGCCCAATGGTGAAGTACCAGTTAGGAATTTGAGCTGTAATTTAGCTCCCTTGGAGGTTTGATCTCTATCTTCAAGTTCACAGATGACTGTCCAAGCTGAGAGGATGGAGGTGGCATTAGTTGACTTTGAGAAGTTAGAGAACATGAAAAGTAATGTAGATGACCCAGATTACTCCAATGACAACGCAGCTTTGACTGTAGATCTACCAGAAAGGGGGCTGGGCTCCAATGTCAACCATGTCATGTGTACCGCAAATATCCCTTCCTACCAAGAGAAAAGTCAGATTATTGGGGAGCCACAGTCCCCCTCCATACCATCCCCAACAACAAGAGGGAGTCCTAGCTGTGCTAGCCTGATATCCAACTGGAAAATGTTACTAAACCTGGAAGGCTCTCAGGGCGATAGCATATTCAACAAATTGGCCAAAGAATGCTATGAGGATCTATTTGTGGACAAGAAAGACATCGAGGATGGTGAGCAGAAAGTCATTATCAACATTGCTGGTCTTCGTTTTGAAACACGACTCAAGACCTTGGACCAGTTTCCTGATACTTTGCTGGGAGATCCCTTAAAAAGAATGGACTACTTTGATCCAACCAGAAATGAATATTTCTTTGATCGTAATCGTCTGAGCTTTGATGGAATTCTGTACTATTACCAGTCAGGCGGGAAGATCCGCAGACCTGCAAATGTTCCCTTTGATGTTTTTGCAAATGAGATCATTTTTTATGAGCTGGGAAGTGATGTCATGGAGCAGTTCCGTGAAGAAGAAGGATTTATCAAAGAACCGGAGGTTCCTCTACCATCTAATGAGATCTATAGACAATTCTGGTTGCTCTTTGAGTACCCTGAGAGCTCCAATGCAGCTCGTGGAGTTGCTCTGGTCTCACTTATTGTCATTATTGTCTCCATCATCATCTTTTGCATGGAGACCCTTCCCGAGTTTCGTGATGACTTTGAGGTCTTTCAAGCCATGGGTCTTCCAATCAATCGTACAAAGGGTGCTGGATTTCCCTCCATCTCTTCATCAAGTGCCAGTTCAAAAACCATTAGCACCACTGTCACTGACCCTTTCTTCATCATTGAGACAGCCTGCATCATCTGGTTTGTCTTTGAGATTGCTGTTCGCTTCCTGGTTTGCCCAAGCAAACGCAAGTTCTTTAACAACATCATGAATGTTATTGACCTCATCTCGATCATCCCATATTTTATCACTGTCATAACTGAACTGGCAACCGTGACCAATGCTAATACTGGAGGACAGAGCATGTCCCTGGCCATTCTTCGAATAATCAGGTTAGTGAGAGTCTTCAGGATCTTTAAGCTATCACGTCACTCCAAAGGTCTTCAGATTTTGGGTCAGACACTCAAGGCCAGCATGAGGGAGCTGGGCTTACTTATTTTCTTTCTCTTCATCGGAGTTATACTCTTCTCCAGTGCCATCTACTTCGTTGAGGTGGATGACCCCAACACACATTTCAGTAGCATCCCTGATGGATTCTGGTGGGCCGTTGTCACCATGACCACAGTGGGATATGGAGACATGTGTCCCATTACGTTGGGAGGGAAAATAGTCGGCACTTTATGTGCCATTGCTGGGGTTTTGACCATTGCGTTGCCCGTGCCTGTCATCGTGTCCAACTTCAACTATTTCTACCACCGGGAGACGGAGCAGGAGGAAAAGAAACCGATATCTGAAGATTCTCAAAAATTAGGGAGCGTCACAAAACATGACAGCAACTCATCTCTGAATAAGATCAATGAAAACTCTGAAGGTAGAAAAACAAAATACTAAAACACTATGTTGACTTATTTGACACTATGTTGAATGTATTTGAAATAATGTGTGGCAGGACTTAATGAATGCTCTTCCAGTAATAGCAGATTTTAGGCTTACACACCAAAACATCTCATAATCTCATAAAGATGCTACCTCATGAAGCCACTATCTGCAATTCCTAACAACATACCATATATTATTAGTCACAGTGCAACAAAGTATAAGTATATATGATTATATACTTGTTAGAAAGCAATTACAATTTAAGCACTGTGAAACAAACCTGATAGATTTATTAATATCTGGTATTTACTTGCCATTGTACTACATCAGTGACTCAGCACTTCAACACATTCAAGTCTTTTGGGCTAAGTTCACATTACAAGCTTTTTTTTTTTTGCACAATACAGATTTTATACTCAGATTGGATCTGTCTATATTGATGGCTCACATTTGTAACCACAACTGACTCATACCTGTCTTTAATTTGAATATCAAATATCAAGTAAACCACCAATTTCCCCATCTTTCCACATACTATTGTCACTGTCGCAGCTGTCCTCTATGGCTATTTTAGTGCGCTGCTTTTCATTTACGTTGCATGGTCACATATGTGGTCTGATATGTATCCAATCAAGGACCACATATGAAAGTGGCTCAGGTCTGATTTGCAAAGGTCAGATTTTTGTGTCCATACAATCCTGGAAAAATCAGATCGGATTTGTATGACTTCAACCTTGTAATCCGAACTCAGCCTTCGAATCATACTATACTGAGGATATTTTAAATAGCACTTATATACCAATGTATGGTCATTTTCTAAGACAGTAAAATGAAAAATCTTTATGTTAGTTTGTCATTGAAACAGTACAAAAAATATATAAATATGTAAATATATCTGAAAAAAAAAAAATTAAATGTACTCATTGACTTCCCTTTATTTTCATCTTGCTGAATTCCACTGGCCGCCGTCTTAAGGGCTGGTTCACAACTTTTATCAGCATGAACTGTATACTCATTGTATACATCAGGAAGACAACTTACCCACAATGCATTTCTACAGTATGACAGACGATGAAGTTGTTTATAAGTGCAATAAAATTCTTTGTGTTTTTAAACTCTTACATTTGATTGTCCGTGTTTAGAATGGCTTTTACAGTATGTAGCCAACTTCTCCATCTGTACGTAGAAGCTGATGGAACTTCCCCACTTGACAGCTCTCTGGCAGTCCTTGTACATTTTAAAATGACCTCTAGAAAGATATCAAACCTGTGAGTGACATGAAAATCAAAGACGCTGCACTTAATTGCATGCTTTCATTTCCTTGCTTGTCTGTAATGCTGGTGTCAGTAACTGTGATCCAGGCAGGTCTGATGTCAGTGTAAGAGTGATCCTGTAGCGCTTTGGAGAACCCCCTCAGGAAACTCCCTCTCTTTTTCTCTGAATGTGTGTGTGTGTGTGTGTGTGTGTGTGTGTGTATGTGTGTTATATAAGACACATTACCAATAAGAACGGTCTCATCTTTCTTTGTAACATGAGCATCCAGTCTTTTTCCCCTCCATCAGAACTTCGCCTACTCCATCACTCCATTCTTTCTGTCTGTCCATACAAAATGGTCTGGCTTGCCCTCAGAGACATGCTGATACACTCTTGAAACACATCAACACATTAGGCTTGGAAAGGCAAGGCTAATGGTGTATTCACTGTTGCACTGCTTTCCTCATACTGTCTTTGGATTATATAGGTGATTCTACCATTGGGGTGCCATTTAAACATTGTAAAAAAAATAAAAAAAATTCAGCACTGACTCTAAGAAAACTATTCCTCAGCATTTCACTATTCAAAACCGTACTAACTCATCTCAGACAACAATCTCATTTTCACGAGGTTTTACTGCTCACAGGCTGCATTTTGCTCTTGAACAGGGATGAGGTTTTTTTTTTTAGCTTAGAATTCATTTATCTATCTTTTTGTATGTAAATGTTTGCGTAAGCCAAAACCGAACTAAAACTTTCCATCAGATTTTCTTCGTACACACATGTATGTATTGATCACCTGTAAAGTGCTCGTTTGCATTTACTGGAGCATGAAATGAACGATCAGGTTAAAGACTGAAAGTGGAAGATATTTTGACTCACTTCCGTACCAGTAGGTATATTTAATAATATGTCAAAAACGGAACGAACTGACTCGAAATATACGCTCTACTACAGTATTTCTGGCTTCCAACTGTTAGAACTTGATTGAAATCAAGCACGTCCTGCTGTTACACCGGCTACAGCATGTGCACCGTGAAACCCCTATGCATTATTGATGCTGCTGAGAGCGATCCAGCCTCTTCTGCGCAATTCCTCCACCAAAAATAACACTCAAAGATTCACATAGATACGGAACTTTCCATCGAAGTGTCCTTGTTAAAAATAGATCGCAATTCATGCAACTTTAATAGTTCAACAAAAACCTTCCATGCACCCCTGGGCTGTATGTTAAGCCAGACATTTTAAATATATAGTGTATATTCGGAAGTGGAGTTACTGTTGCCGATGCAAAGTCGATTATTTTCCAATAACAGCACACCCAGAAGTTTTATTCCTCGTACATGACAGCATTTTTTTTACAGTAGGTCATACGTTTTAACTGTTATGTCTAAAGAAGTGGAATGTCTGTGAAACAAGTTTGGTTCCTGTTATCACTTTTGTTGTTCCTTTACTTTCCAGAAAAGTGCAGCTTGTTATTGAGATCTGGTAAAGCACATCATCCACTGTCCTTTCCTGTGGTGGGAAACGTAAAGTTACATCTTTATCTCTGACTGTTATAAAGCGCTGACACTGGAGACGCCATTCAAAAAATGTTAAATAAACAATTACATGCTTTTCTTTGTTAAATAGCAAATATGTTTAAAAAAAACAAAACAAAAAAAAAAAACAATTTTTATACTGCTGGGAAACCTTGAGTCCTGGCATTCATGTGGCTGTTACTTTAGCATGTACCATCTACCTAAACATTGTTGCAGACCAAGTACACCTCTTCATGGTAACGGTATTCCCTAATGACAGTGGCCTCTTTCAGCAGGATAATGCGCCCTGAAACACTGCAAAAATTGTTCAGGAACGGTTTGAGGAACATGACGAAGGTGTTGGCTCGGCCTCCAAATTCCTCAGATCTCAATCCGATCGAGCGTCTGTGGGATGTTCTGGACAAACAATTCCGATCCATGGAGGCCCCACCTCACAACTTAAAGCTTCTGCTGCTAACGTCTTGGTTCCAGATACCACAACACACCTTCAGAGGACTTGTGGAGTCCATGCCTCGATGGGTCAGAGCTGTTTTGGTGGCACACGGGCGACCGACACGATATTAGGCAGGTGGTTTTAATGTAATGGCTGATCTGTGTACTAAACCAGCAGCTCAGCTCGAAACCCATCACTCACAGCGACGTTACGTTTTATTTATATATATATATATATATATCAGTTATAGTAGATTCATATCTTTGAAAATATGGATTTAAATTAGAGACTATTTTGATCTGCCTAGCCACTTTTGTCCACATGCTATTATTAATGTTAATGTTGTGTTTGTAACTGTACACACATTACATTCCATAAATACAAACACAAATACATAAGAATCGCACTTGTACCAGAAATGTTCAGTGGTGCTCTCCGAATTATAGAATCAACTCTTCTTCCCTGAACAGAATTGTTCAAATCTAAAAGTTAGTCTTAACCCACTTTCTTAATAATTAACCCACAGGAGTTGAGTTTAACTCTGAATTATTCACCTGGGTGACCTGAAGGTAACATGGTGCTTCCTAAGCTATACGCCCTTCTCGAAGAAGCCGAAAGACACAGGATCTTTTCGATAAGCCCCATTTTTTACTGTCTCACGGTCACTTAAGGTAGTTTAGGACGAATCTGTCCTCAGCGGTGGACTTTGTAAGTTAAGATTGAGTTTCACTGGGCAGATTAAGTTCTTCTGTGGCAGACATCTCCTCTTATCAAATTGTCAAAGTGGTTCAATGTTACGCTGTTGGTCAGAACTGGAAAAAATCGATCGTTTTTTTAATTATAAAAATGTTGGAAGCAAGGCTAAGTACAAAGTAGGATGATAAATACAAAGCGTACTTACATGTTCACAATTTGAGTATAACATAGTACCCAGAAAGTTTTTGCACCCAAACCTGTATGCCTAATGATTGATTGTTTCGGTATATCGGTACATCTTGACCGCAAATGGAAACTCTGGTACTGACAGCCTGAAACCTAGTGTTCACTAGCTTACTAGCAGTTAGCTAATCGGTTTGTTATTTGAAATGGCAGGTGAACACAGCGGTGCTTCATAGAAGGTGCCATTTTTAATAAGAATAAAGGTATAGAATTGGTTTTAGGCTGTTTTAATAGCTTCCATAAATATATAAACCATCTAAGAGGTGGGAAATTGTATCAAGTGCTCAAAAACTGAAGTGGATCATATTTGAAATTGTGGTTAGAAAATACTGATATTCTGAGCCTCTGAGCTTGCTAGAGCCAACATGGCTGCCTCTTGCTGGCAACTTGAAGAATGTTTTGGTAATTATCACTTATGGGTAAAAAAAAATCAGTGACTATGGTTTTTTTCATGTTGGATTATGTGAGTAATATGTAATAATACAAAAAAAAAAAAAAGTGAAGGTGGATTTCATGATGGATGGCCAGAAATTGTAAACATCAAGTATGAATAATACACGCTCATGTATGAAAATTATACCCTACATGTGAAAAAAAAAAATGATGTGGGAAAAAAATAGTAGAAAGTGTCTAAAAACGATGTGTAAAATTTTAATGTAAAAATGATGTAAGGGATTTGACTTGTGATATTTGAGATGTTTTGAGGTCGAAAAATAAAGGTTTATACATCAATTTAGGACATGTTTTTTTTTTTTTAATGATGAATCTATTATGTTATGTAAAAAAAAAAAAAACAACAACTTTGTAATCAGCCCAATTTCAGTAGCTTTTCACTGGCTATCATGATTATAAAGGATTGCAAAAATAAATCAGTATTTAAGAGTATAATTATTTAAATTATTTTAATATCACCATTGTTATAGGCCTATTAACCAAATCCTATGATATATCATAAGTATAAATATATATCAAGTTTGTTCAGCAGTATTTAAAAAAAAAAAAATTGTTCCTGGTGTGAACATTGGGTGTCGCTAAAGTTAAGTCCGAATATGAAATCCAGCTCCCCATCTCCTTCTTGTCCCCTCTCACTTTTTTTTTTAAAAATTTTTTGTTCAAGTGATTATCATCATTGAAATCACAGTCCCCCATTATAAAAGTTTTTATCATTGAGTTATTATAGTTATTCGCCGATAAAAACTTGAATTCAATGGGTTTAATCCAACATCAATTCAAACTCCAAAACAAGTAGCCTATAAATAATGTCAACTTGGACCCAATGTGTTCTATCATGGGAAAATCAGGAATAAAAACATATTCCAATAAATAGCCAGGATATTAATATACACATCTGAATAATAAGTGTAATATTCAAATAGTCTGATTATGTTGATAAAATAATTCTGTTCTGAGAGCGTGCATGAAATTTATTTTAGAATTAAAGGGGTCCCTTTAAAAGGAGGCTGCAAAAAGGGAAGCCCTAGTTTAAAGGATGCAGAATGTTCATTTTCACATATTTTATTCGTTAATTAAGTCTGGTTTATCCGAATAGTAAAAATATACAGTGTTAGGTGAAACTGTCGTTCTTCTTCTTCTTCTTCTTCTTCTTCTTATTATTATTATTATTATCATCATATTTTATTACTATTGGAAATACAAACTTGTCAGAAACGGATGCTTATCTCGTTCCATAAATCATGTCTTTTATACATTTCCAGCACATGAGAATGTGGCACCGAGAAACTATATCTGCACAGGGTCTGGACCACAAATATGTGGATTTCTATCACATACAATATACAGTGTGAATATATGTGGGCTTGGCCTGCCTCCATGTGGTGAGTTCTACAGAGGGTTTCAAGTGTGTATTTATTCCATATACAAATACACACCGTTAATTAAGGATCCTAAATTAAAATCGTCTTGATGGGTGTATTTGAATTGACATGTCGCCACACATAATACAAAATAATACAATATACAGTATAATACAAAACAAGAAAAACGTATACACGTGTGTAAATACATGTCTTAGACTTGTCTTAGTGCAAAACAATCAGTGTGACAATAGCGTAGTGCAAAACAGAAAATAAATAGTTAGTTACTTTTGTTCTACTATAGGAGAAGAATGAGCTGGAAACTCAACTACTGAAAAGATGTGCTAATGATAATTAACACAAGCTAGACATTTTTACATATAATCCCAATTAAGTCCGTTTCAGTACCTGGTTGTAACACTGTAAAATGTAGAAATGTTCATCTGTTCATATGCTTTCTTATTTTCAATCCATTTGTGTGCACCATTGATATGAATGCCAAAAATTAACACGAGTTGTTATTATGGGTCTACCAAACAGATTTTCTGGTGTGGCCCACGTGACATTGACTAAAAGTAATGTGGCCAGTTACCTAAAATGAGTTTGACACCCATATTTAAATGTCAAATGTACATTAAAACTGGTAAAGAGGTTTAAAATGATTGGAACATCCATGATTTCCTACTTTGCATTATGAGCCAGTGCTGTCACTGGACTGTCCTGACTGGGAAATGTAACCCATGTGTCAATGATCTCAGTGGTGAAGTGAGAGTGTGTATAGGAAATGTACCAGGTGTATTTCATTGCTGTATGTGCACACACACAGAGCATAAACACCGTCTTCTCTGATTCACGCACACAGCGGCCACTCGCTTGACTGTTCCAGAGGACACTGTGCTAAAGTAACGTGATGCTGAAACAATAGACATGGCTGTATGGCCTTTTGGTCCTTGCGTTGTCTGCTGCAAGGGTAAGTCACAAGCAGTCAAGTAGCTCCTGACATGCAGCATAAATGTTTAAAAGCACTGTTGTCTGCTCTTAAGACATTGCACAATATGAAGACTGGGATAAAGTTGTGTAGTGATTTTTTACAGAGCGTGTTTTGGATGAATTTGCTCAAGTTCGGAATCAGACTTAAATAATAAAGATACTAAATACATACAAATATACATTTGTGGGTTGATATAAGTAAAGAAGTTATTCTGGCAAAACTTCAAATCATATCATTTAGGTTGGTGTCTTTATATTGTTCTGGAGAGAGTTTAGCTCTCTGGCCAGAGACAGGGGAAAAATACACACGCAGCCAATTCATTGTCATAAGCCACACCCAGTAAAGCAGCTGTATAAAGATTATTGGAATTTTCTGAACTAATAATAAATGTGACCATCATGTGGGCTTCATAGAACTCTTTATGACTTACTGAAATTGTCAAATTTGTCATTAATGTTCTCTCAGTGTTTATTTGGTAAAGGTGAAACTAACCATGACTGAGTGTGCTAGTAGTAAAATTTTTTAAAGGTTGTACCCTACCACCATGCCCCGATACACACGGAAAACAACCCAGGGCTTCTGAGAAAATAAA
>JANDJT010000050.1:23685440-23697940 GCA_024331685.1 Stegophilus panzeri
TATATTAAGGCCTCTCAAACTTTCAAACAACACTGTATTTTAGCTTGAAGCTAACATAACGCTGAAAATCTCACAACATACTCATAGTGACAAAAGACAGTAATATCAGACGTATTTAAGATGTAGAAGCTGAAATCTGTTGAATATTTTGGTTTCTGACCTGTGTGTGCTTGTGGAAGGCTGGAGTGCTGATCTTGTGAGTTTTCTCTCATTTCTGGAGCCGGTGTTGTTAAGGTTCGTGAGTGTGGATTCACTGGACACACAGGCACAGATCTGTTAGTTGAGCTGCAGAGACCTGCAATGAGTAAGCATGAGATAGAATAAGTAACTGTTAATAACCACAAAGGTCTAAAAGTTTGAGAGCACTGCCAAAAATAAGCAACACAATACCATCATTCTTAAATATAAAAAATATAAAATATAATAAAAATAGAATTCATTTCATTCAACTGGAGAAAAATACGAGTTCAATAAATACAATAGAAGAAACGTTGGTTTTTTTTTCCCCTCAGGGTTTAATTTTTTTGTGTCTCATTCAAATTGTATAGCCAGAAAATTGACACATGTTATACAGTCCCTTCTGAAACTATTGGAACGGCAAGGCCAAATCATTTGTCGTGCTATACAACAAAGACATTTGGGTTTGAGATCAAAGGATGGATATGAGATGAGAGTTTAGGATCTCAGCTTTTATTTCCTGGTATGTACATAAACAACATAAACAGTAAACATGGGGCGGCTGTGGCTCAGGTGGTAGAGCGGGTTGTCTACTAATCATAGGGTTGGCGGTTCGATTCCCAGCCCACATGACTCCACATGCCAAAGTGTCCTTGGGCAAGACACTGAACCCCAAAGTTGCTCCCGATGGCAAGTTAGCGCCTTGCATGGCATACCATTGGTGTGTGTGTGTGTGTGTGTGTGAATGGGTGAATGAGACACAGTGTAAAGCACTTTGGATAAAAGCGCTATATAAGTGCGCCATTTACCATTTTAACATAAAAAATAGAACCTTTTCTGTCAGACCACCCAATTTTTTCAGGCAAGCAAAAGTTTTGGAACAGATCAATCTAGAAGTAAATTAAAGTAAATAACACTTAATATTTGATTGCATATCTCTTGCTTGCAATAGCTGCATCAAGCCCAAGATGTCAGCCTCACTGACATCACCAAATTGTTGGTTTCTTCTTTTGTGATGGTTTTCCAGTCTTTTACTGCGGCCTCTTTCAGTTGTTGTTTGTTTCTCCATTCAGTCGCCTCTTCAGGAGGTGAAATGCTGCTCAATTGGGTTAAGATCTGGTGATTGACTTGGCCAGTCTAAAATCTTCCACTTTTCCCCCCTGATGAAGTCCTCTGTTGAGTTGGCAGTGTGTTTTGGATCACTGTCTTGCAGCATGATTAACAGAAGATTAATTTGGATGCATTTCTCTGTAAATTGGCAGATAAAATGTTCTTTTAAACTTCTGAATTCATTCTGCTGCTACCATCATGAATTCCATCATCAATAAAGATTAGTGAGAATGTTCCAGAAGCAGCCATGCAAGCCCATGCCATGATACTACCTCCACCATACTTGAATGATGAATTTGTATGTTTTGGATCATGAGCAGATCCTTTCTTTCTCTACACTTTGGCCTTTCCATCACTTTATAGAGGTTATTCTTGGTTCCAGAACATTTGTGGCTCATCTCTGTATTTCTTTGTGAATTCCAATCTGTTTTTCTGATTCTTGCTGCTGATGAGTAGTTTTGCATTGTGGTTGTGTCTTGTGGTATGGCTGCTATATTTCTGTTCTCAAAGTCTTCTTCGAATGTTGAATTTTGATACCTTTGCCCTTTGGAGGTTGTTGGTGATGTCACTAACTGTTGTTTTTGGGTTGGTTTTTTCCCCCCACAGCTCTCACAATGTTTCTGTCATCAACTGCTGTTGTTTCTCTTGGCCGACCCGTTCCATGTCTGTTTGTTAGTACCCCAGTGGTTTCTTTCTTTTTCAGGACCAACAGTTCCAAATTGTTGTACTGGCTATGCCCAATGCTTGTGCAATGGCTCTGAAAGATTTTCCCTCTTTTCTCAGCTTCAGAGTGGCTTGCTTTTCTCCCGTGACAGCTCTCTGGTCTTCATGTTGGCGTATCCTTTTTAAGAACAAATTCAGTCTTCACAGGTGAAACCTAGCGCTCAAACCAAGAGTAGACATTCAGAGCGATTAATTATTTAAACGATTTAACAGGGAAACACCTATCAGTCACATTTTCCAAAATGTTTTGATCACTTGAGACCAAAAGCTGGCATTTTCTAAATTGTTTAACACATCCAGATGTAAATATGAGGAAAAGAAAGCTGAAATTCTGGTCTGTTGTCTCATTCATATTTTGATCTCAAACCCAAATGTCTTTGATTTGGCCTTGCTGTTCCAATACTTTCTTAGGGGACTGTACATGTTTTGCTGTTTACTTCCTATTTGTTTGTTACTGAGTATATTTTTAATGAAATAATAGTACTTTTTTGCTTAGTTGGTTTATCCAGATAATAAAAAACACAAAATGTCCAACATATGATTGTCTGTCTGTTTGTTTGTTTGTTTGACTTTCCATATTTTTTCATTGTTTATACGAATGACTTTTTTTTTTTTTTTTTAATGAAAGAACAATACTTTCTATATTCTTTTATCCAAGTAGTATAGCTAGAAAGTAGCTTCTTTATTTTTGTTTATTTATTTGCGACCTTACATATTGATTGGGTTGATACAGAATGAGATTGATAAAATTATTGAAATAATAGTATTTTTTGGTAGTTCTTTTATCCAAATAGTGTAACTAAAAACGTGCTATGTATGATTATTTATTTGTTTGTTTTCTTTACTTTCTTTTCATGGTTTGACATTATTCTGGAAATAAAATAAAATAAGCTAAAAAGATGATAAAATATCATAAACATCTCAATATTTAGTATAAAGGCCTGCAATTAAAATGAATTCTTGTCTGACTCTGTCTGTCTGTCTGTCTGTCTGTCTGTCTGTCTGTCTAAAACCCTTTCTGACTTTTGGACATGGACTTTTGGACTGGACTAATTGTCCCATGTATCTATGGTTCCTTTCTGTGTATTTATTGTCCTGCACTTATCTCATACTGTTGTGTAGTGCACTTTATGTAGTTTTGCATACCGTCCCATGTTGCACCATGGTCCTGAAGAAACCTGATGTATACAAGCTATACACTGAAAATGAAAACCACTTGACTTGACCGTGTCTGACACTCACTAACTTTTATGAGTATTACTTAGTTAAACATTTTTTGTGTCTTGGCTCAGATACTGCTGCAGAGTCTCGTGTGATTTTTATTGCAGAGTGCAAAAAAGCCATTCGGGTTTATTTTCAGCACAACACAAACCCAAATATTGTTGGATACTCCGAAGCTATCTGACTCCACCTGTATCTAAAAGTGCACGGGAGAATAAAAGCAACCAATTCATCAGGTTACATTTCTTTTGTTCACTTGCACAAAAGGAAGAGGCAAAGAATTTGATTTCCTTTCTGCAGAACGAGTGCTGCAGGTCGGTGCAGGTGTTCATCTCCATTCTGGCATCGGTGCAACCAGGAAATATAACCAAAAAAAAAAAAAGCAAAACAAACAGTAGAAGTCTCCACCTGCATGAGACTCTCAAAGAATGAACCTTTTATGTAAGTTAGGTATGAAAATGTGTTGCCATCTGAATGAAAGAATCCATTTGAGTAGCCGTTACGGACGGAAATTTCATGAATAATAATTAATTCAACACAAGACTGTCGTTCAAATAAAACTGTATATGAGGAATAACACACTGCCGAACATGCTGTTATTGGAAAATGATCAGCTTTGGAAACAGTGGAATGGAAACGGTAGCACTGCGTGGAGTCACGATGAGTCACGTCACCTCGTTGTTGATTACTTTGCTATAACAGCACACCATCCTCAATGTAGAAACTAATATTTTGAGATAATAATGCATTTTAAATATAGTTTAGTACGCAAACAACTTGCATTGCTGTGTTCTCCATGTCTCTTTCCTGTTTTTTTTTTTTTTTTTTAATTAATACATCAAACTTACATTTCTTAGAGAAAAAAAAAACAAAAAAACCCCAGACTTGTTGCGTAGGAGAATCAGTATGAAAAATGTTTATAGTTAAGTAAGGAATAACACACTCCAGACAGTGCTGTTATACAGAAATAACGCACACTAGGGGGGTGCATTATTTTTATATAATAGCACTGTGTGTTATACAAAAAAGTGCATTATTGTTGTATAATAGCACTGTCTGGAGTGTGTTATTGTGCTGATACTACAGCAATTTGCCAACGGTTACAATGTTTCATGTATTACTGAATGATACGCCGCATGTTTGAGCAGTTTAAAGTTAGATTTAACGTTGTGACACATCCGAGGGACAAGTTCGTTCCTGTTCACTTCTCTCTGTTCTCTCTGTTTCGCTCCATCTGATCAATATCTCTCACTCACCCCCCTCCCCACCCCCCCCCCACACAGTGCAGCCTGTCATTTTACCGAGAAAATGGTGAAAACGAAAAGCGTAAACCAGACCGAGAGCGCATACAACCAAGACTCCTTCCATAAATAAACATCTTCTACCAAAAAAACTTTACCACATCAATGATGATGAGAATTTCTTTGTTAAACAACACCCTGTTTTTAAATCTGTTTATTATTAATCTTGGATTACGTGGAGCGTCTGTCGTACAAGTCCCTGTGTTTGAGCTGTTACTATAGAAACAATAGCGTATTAGAGTGAGTGCATTGATGTTAACCTATGGTTTGTGTTACAGCCGGGATTACCTGTGCTGCTATACGGAAAATAACGCACACCATCTGACCAATCATATTCGAGCATTCAACCGCTGCAGTTTAATGTTCAATTAGTGCACAGATAACTGTTCAGTGGAAGAAAAAAAAATAGTAATAACTTTTTTACATACAGATTGTTGCCCAGTAATGTCTCCTTCCACAAAAAGAATCAACTTTCAGTCTAATTCATGAAATCCCCAGAATAAACTCCTGAGCCATGATATATAATCTAATGTATGTAGTATTTCCTGTTATAAGATTACAATAATCCACATATGAGACTATTGAACATATTTCTAGACATTAATACTAATTTCAAGCTTTAAATGAGCTTTTTTTCTAGAAATAAATGCTTAAAACTAGCAAAATTATCTAGCCAATAGACAGTCTATGCAGGATTTCACTGAGTTTTTTTTGTGATTGTTGCGGCCATAAGCGCTTGATTTTGTTGCAGATTTTTTTTTTTTTTTTTAATTTCTTCTAAATTTGGATGCAACTTGTGGAGTTTTTGTGCTTTCGTGCTTAAAAGTTTGTGAACCATTTAGAATTTTCTACACTGTAAAACCGGTCCATTTAACTCAAAAAACTTGAGGAAACTAATTAGCTCAAAATTTTTAAGTTGATAAATCAATTTCTATAAGCCAAATACACTTAAATATAACAAGTTTGAGTTCAATTTTTGTTATATTTAAGTGTAGTTGGCTTAAAGAAATTGATTTAAATTGATTAAAACTTAAAGAAGTTTTTTGAGTTAAATGAACTGATCCGGTTTTACAGTGTATATATCGGAATAAATATGACCAAAAAGTCCTAAAAGTGGCCAAAGAGATGTTGTGATGATGTCACATGAAGCGTCTTGGCCCAAATCTGTGTGAAAATCTGTGGAAATAATTTTGAAAAATTCCAAGCTCCTTCGAATAATGCGGCGTTTGCTTGATTTTGCGTCCGTTTCTGCTAACGCAAAGTCTCAGAATCCTGGATGGACTGAAGAGAACAAGACTATTTCAAGCGTTATCAGTAAAAATGCCTAGTAATACGTTTAATAATCACACTGTATATGTGGTTTAATGCAATCTTCTAATAGGAAATACTTCGTAAATCTGAATATATTCAAGATATTTTAACTCGCTAAGGTGTCATTTTTTGCAGCGTGAGGTTTATAGGCCTTTCTGTAATACCTACTGTGTTGCTAACGTTAACATTTTTATCACGGAACATTGTTTTAAAATCTGATTTGTGTAACTGAGCAGATTCTCGATCTGGGCATGACTCACTGCTGTGGACTTGTCTCGACTCGATTACAGAAACGCTTCATGATGTGAATATTAATAGCACGGACAGAGACCCTGAATCTGATTTCTGTGCATTTTCGTTGTGACTCTTTGTGCTTGAGGAGGCGCTCGGGCCTGATGGAAAATGTTGCCCTGTATTGCACGTACTGATTAGGGTCGGAGTCGTGAACTGACTAGGACCCTCATGAATGCTAGGACTTTTGTGTATAATTCTGAGAAATGCAGACTTTCCTGAACTGAAATACGTTAATCTTTTTGCATGGATCTCAACCAAAAGCAAATCGGTTATGTCAAAAAAATTAATCCCAATCCCAATTCCACCAAAAATCTGATTGTATAAAAGCGACTGCTATTTATTGATTTCATTTGCATTTAATTAATCATTAAAAAGATCGAAAAACAATTTTAACATGTCTGTTATGTCATGTCTCGCCTAGTAAGTTAACTGTACTACCTACATGCTGTACTCTTACCAGAAATATCAACGATCTATACTGGTAGGGATGGGTACCGAAACCTGGTATTAAACTGGCCCCGGTGCTACATTATGAAAGATCGTAGTATCGATAAACTCTGGCGCTATCGGTTCTGCTTTCGGTACTGGAGAAATGAAGAGAATATATTTCCTATTTATTATTGCTAAATAAATGTTATCTTGCACGCAACTATTTATCATTTGCGATAATATTAAGATCTTCGTCTGCATTTTCGTTAATCCAGAAGTGAGATTTCTAGTGCACGGAGGCTGTCTATCACACGCACCAGTAAGCACTCGCACAACACGAAAGCTATCGCTTAATACACAGAGTGACAATGGCGGAGAGAAGAGAGTTTCGCTTGTAAGGGCGGAAACACGTGCAATCTGTCAAAGCGTGCAGACAGAGAACTGCAAAGTTTTCGACGGCCTAGCTAGCTCGTGTCTGTTTGCCCCATCTATGTCACGTATGTACACTAGCAGCCTTCCCAAATAACAATGACACCTAATCATCACGTAATCGAGGTTTCTCGCGGCATCGAAACGATGTTCATCTCCGACATCGATCCGACATCTTTCTGCTCTGTTCATTCTCTTCTCAATTTGTTTATTTTTTTCATTAAAAAAAAAAAAAAACACACAGCACAAAGTACCGATAAGAATACCATTAAAGTACCGGATCAATAAGCGGTATCGGTAAGAGTATTAATACCGTTAAAACCTTAATGATACCCGTCCTTAATGCTACTTCCTTCCAAACTTTATTTTATTTCATAATGAGAAGTTGTACATGATAGTATAGGACGAAACCAGTTTTACAGGGGGGGTTTCTGCTATTTTTGAATGTCAAACAGTAAATGGGAACTAATTGTAGGCAGGAACTAAAGTTGTGAGTGGGGAACTGAAGAAACCTCCAACCACTCACACTACAGGATTGGTCCGAGGAATCATTTGAGCTTTGAATCGTTTGGGTTTGTCGCTTTACCACGGCATACCTAATTTGCAAGGAACTGAGAAATTTTCAATTCATTTGTCTCTTTCCACTGTTTCTGAAATTGAGGCTCCAAGAAAAGGAACAGTCGCCTGCCATTTTGTCGCTCGCTAGCATGAACACACTGTTATTTATAGCCAGCAGCCGTTTTTTGCTGTGTCAAGCTGGCTCCTTGTATACTTAACATGACCTTTTTCAGAAAGCCAAGGCAAGTTTAGAAAGTTTGATGATATCTGTACAGTCACTGAGCACTTTATTAGGAACACTAATACACTAATACTAGTATCGGGTAGGTCCTCACTTTGCTCTCAAAACCTCAAAAAGCCTCAATTCTTCATGGCATGGATTCCACAAGATGTTGGAAACATTCCTTTGAGATTCCGGTCCATGCTGACATGACTGCATCACGCAATTCCTGGATTCCTGATTTTTCAGGTGCACTTTCATGCTCCAAATCTCCTGTTCTACCACATTCCAATGGCGTTCTATTGGCTTCAGATTCGATGACTGGGAAGATCACTGAACTCAAGAACATTGAACTCATCGTCAGGTTCATGAAACCAGTTAGAGATGACTTTTGCTTTGTGACATGGTGCATTATCATGCTGGAAGCAGCCATTAGACGATGGTAAATTGTGGTCGTGAAGGGATGCACATGGTCAGGAACAATACTCAGATACGCTGTGGCCTTCATGCGATGATTGCTTGATTGGTATTAACAGGACCAAAGTGTACCAAGTAAAAACATTCCCCACACCATTACACCTCCTCCACCAGCCTGGACTGTTTGGGTCATGATGGGTCCATGGATGTATGCACCAAATTCTGACCCTACCATCTGTGTTCCTCAGCAGAAATCCAGATTCATCAGACCAGGCTACGTTTTTCTAGTCTTCAACTGTCCAGTTTGGGTGAACCTGTACCCACTGCAGCCTCAGCTTTCTGTTCCTGACCGACAGCAGTGGATCCTGACGTAGTCTTCCCCTGTTGTAGCCCATCCGCCTCAAGGTTAGACGTTTTGTGCATTTTGAGATGCTTTTCTTCTCAGCACAGAGTAGTTATCTAGTCACTGTAGTGTTTCTGTCTGTCTGAACCAGTCTGACCGTTCTCGGTTGACCCTCTCTCATCAACAAGGCATTTCCGTCCACAGAACTGCAGCTCACTGGATGAGCTCTAGAGAATGTTGTGTGTGTGAAAATCACAGGATATCAGTCAGCAGTTATAGAAATGCTCAAACCGGCCTGATTTAGTAAAATTGTGTGTAAATGTTTGTGCAAGTCAACACAAACTAAAATTCATCACCAGATTTCTGAAAGTTTCGGAAACGCCGATTTTCTTCCTGCTCGCTCGCATATTTTGATCCCCTGTAACGTGCAAAACATGTTCTCGACACAGCTCATTTGCATATAGCGATGCCCACAAAACTCCATAAAAGGTAAAGATCACAGACAGCAGGGAGCATGGAATGAACAATCAGGGTACAGGTTGAAAAACAGAAGTGGAAGTTATTTTGACTCACTTCTATGCCAATAGAAATATTTAACAATGTAGAATATTAATAATAATAATAATAAATGAGCACTAAAGCTTCCATCCATTGAGGCATTTGTGCGTAGCTGTAAACAGACACACCGGCCCATCTGTTTATACAATACAGCGCCATTTCTTCTTTCTTTTTTCCGATTTCTGCTTGCTATAGACTGCAAATAACCAAGGTCACCCTACTGTTGTGGGGGAAAAAAAAACCTAACTGAAATGAATGAAGTGTCAGAAACACTTGTCTAAGCACTGAGTGTGTGTTCTCACCTGCAGTCCCGAGAGAGCTGTGTGTTGCGTGTGTGTGAGAGCGTCTCTGCTGCTTCACGTGCTGTAGGAGCTCATACAGGACGTCACCTGGAAGTCGAAATTAAAATCTGAGCAATTTATTATCCCTGAACCATGTCTTGAGATTTTTATAGCAGAACAACATTAATATTCAGAAAAGCCAGACACTGGCCAATGACTTGCTGACTTTTTTGTTGCGGTTGTGAATTTTCCCCTACACTAGTTTGTATTTGTATTAATGCACTTAACTATCAAACTACCTCGCTATACTTTACTAGATTGTTTTAGCCTCTCAATCAGGTTTCCAGGCAACCAAAAACATGGGACTAGGCAACAATCTGGAGTTTTCACTTGCCCATTGGGCTTCCTAATGAATTCATGACTTGCCCACCTGAACGTAAAATTAACTACATTATCTGGAACATACACTTAGTGACCACTTCATTAGGAACACCTGTACACCTGCTCATTCATACAATTATTGAAGCTTGGTCTTTTCCCCCAGTCTTCAACTGACCAGTTTTGGTGAGTCTGTAACTATAACCTCAGCTTCCTGTTCTTGGTTGACGGGAGTGGAACCCGATGTGATCTTCTGCTGTTGTAACTCATCCACCTCAAGGTTCGACTTCTTGTGCCTTATGAGATGCTTTTCAGCTCACCACGGTTGTAAAGAGTGCTTATTTGCGTTACCATATCCTTTTTGTCAGCTCGAACACGTCTGCCCATTCTCCTCGGACCTCCTCAACTCATTTCAGCCTGCAGAACTGATGCTCACTGGATGTTGTTTTTTTCCACACCATTCTGTGTAACCTCTAACGACTGTTGTGGGTGAGATCAGCTCCACAGACATCAGCAGTTTCTGAAATACTCAGCCCATCTGGCCCTAACAACCATGCCACGGTCAACCATCACATTTGTTCCTCATTCTGGTGTTTGTTGTTAACATTAACTGAAGCTCTTGACCTGTATCGGCATGCTTGTATGCATTATGTTGCTGCAGCATGATTGGCTGACTGGAGTAGATGTTCAGGTGTTCCTAATAGAGCGGAAATAAACCAATAGCGACAGGTTTATTAGCTCACTAATATGGTTAGAACCTTAATAAGAACTATTTTTGGACCCCTTTTGGGTCCCCTTCAGATCTACAAACACTGATGTCTTTTCCCCTTTTGTTATTTCACCTGAACTGGGACAGCGCAGGCGGAAATCCTCCTTGGTGAGGAGACACAGCGCTTTGCCGTTCATCTCAAACTTCTCGTGATCGGCACGGCGCAGGGCGTATTCCCGCTGAGCCCACCGCAGCCACAGATTAACATCGTCCTTATCCCACAGAGATGGATTAATACCTGATAAACAACAACAACAACGCGCGTGCACATCATGCCTCAGCTTTCATACATGCTCAATCACATAATGAGGCATGTATGGTTTGTTTAAAGTCATGCATTTTATATAATAACACAAAGACAGCCTAAATCTTTTATACACACATGAGGCATTAATTATTTGTTTAATGTCTGTTTTTCCCTTTTATTTTTATCATGTTATAGAACAACGCAAATACATAGTCTGTTATTTTTAAAGTAATAAGGCATTATTTATCTCTTTTAATGCACCCTATTAGTTTTTTTTTTTACTTCTGTAATATGTTGTATGACATCATAAATATAAAATGTTTAATACATATTAAATGCCACAATCTGACATGTTTAACATGTATACTGTAGATGAAGTTTTAGTTATATATCATGATAATACATTTCTGATTATAATGTTTTTTTTAATCCGTTATTTAACAGTATTTTTTTTGTTCTGTATCATTTTATTATTATATAAATGAGAATTTCTTTCAGATATTAAATTAGTTTCTCTAAAATAGATGATCCAGGACAATAATAATAATAATAATAATAATAATAATGTAGAATAAAATACTGTCTGAAAGTAAATACAGATAAGTATACTTTTTTCCCTAAAATGACTGTTTTATAATTTTGTCACACTCGTACAAATACAGTCTACACGTAAAAATAATACTGATTTAAAATTTCATTTATATTAAATACATATGATAATTATTTATTGAATTCATCCATGTTGTAATGCATCCATGAAATATTTATAAAAGCTTAGGATTTTACATGTAGTCATGAGAATTATTTACCTGCAAACAAATACATAATGCATGAGATATTTTAGCTTTTAAACAGTGAATATTTATTCATTTAAATTATAATGACCAGAAATGAAGTGTAAATTCAGGACTTACGTAATCTTCCAGGAAGTTTGCAGAGTTCATCTGGTATCTCAGGAAACATGGAGGTTGAGGGGTTTGTGGTTTGGAGTTCAGGTTCACCATCACCTGTGTCCTAAATAAATAAAAATTATACAGAATTGCTATTCTTTCATTCATTTATTTAAAAAGTGGAATTATAACTTTTAAAAAGATTTTTCTACTTTAATTTTTTTTTTTTTCAACATGCATGCAAACATGAAAACTCCACAAGTACACAGGATGGAGGCGGGAATCAAACCCCCAACCCTGGAAGTGCAGGGCAAACATGCTAACCACTAAGCCGTCATGCTCCTCTTTATTATCATATCATATCCATCCATTTTCTGAATCCTACACAGGGAAACCCTATCCCATGGAACTCGGGGCACAAGGCAGGGGACACTCTCGACAGGGTGCCAATCCTTTGCAGGGCACAATCGTACTCCCATTCACACACTACGGACAATTTGTAAATGCCAGTCAGACTACAACGCATGTATTTGGACTGGGGGAGGAAGCTGAAGGAAACCATAGAAGTATGGGGAGAACATGCAAACTCCATGCAAAAAGGAAGACAGAAATAAAGAAAATCATATGTCTATTGAAGACATGATGTTCAGGTAACTTTGAATGTATTAATTATTTATTTCTTTTTATCTATCTATCTAACACATTATTAAATAAATATATTAATAAGTGAGAGAATCTGTATCTCTTTTTTTTTACCCCTTAATTTCCCTGTATTTAATCTGGTGTATATATATATATATGTATGTGTGTGTGTGTGTGTATATATATATATATAAAATGTATG
>JANDJT010000050.1:23712659-23725718 GCA_024331685.1 Stegophilus panzeri
TATCTATCTATCTGTCTGTCTATCTATCTATCTATCTATCTATCTGTCTATCTATCTATCTATCTATCTATCTGTCTATCTTTCTATCTATCTATCTATCTATCTATCTATCTATCTATCTATCTATCTATCTATCTGTCTGTCTTTCTATATATCTATCTATATGTCTTTCTATATATCTATCTGTCTGTCTATCTATCTATCTATCTGTCTGTCTGTCTATCTATCGATCTATCTGTCTGTCTATCTATCTATCTATCTGTCTGTCTGTCTGTCTATCTGTCGATCTATCTGTCTGTCTATCTATCTATCTATCTGTCTGTCTGTCTGTCTGTCTGTCTATCTATCGATCTATCTGTCTGTCTATCTATCTATCTATATATCTGTCTGTCTGTCTGTCTGTCTATCTATCGATCTATCTGTCTGTCTATCTATCTATCTATCTGTCTGTCTGTCTATCTATCGATCTATCTGTCTGTCTATCTATCTATCTATCTGTCTGTCTGTCTGTCTGTCTATCTATCGATCTATCTATCTGTCTGTCTATCTATCTATCTATCTGTCTGTCTGTCTGCCTGTCTGTCTATCTATCGATCTATCTGTCTGTCTATCTATCTATCTATCTGTCTGTCTGTCTGTCTGTCTGTCTATCTATCGATCTATCTGTCTGTCTATCTATCTATCTATCTATCTATCTGTCTGTCTATCTATCTATCTATCTGTCTATCTGTCTGTCTGTCTGTCTATCTATCTATCTGTCTGTCTGTCTGTCTGTCTGTCTGTCTATGTAGATCCCAGATTTAAAGTTGGTCACTTATTGATCAAAGGCTACTAAATTGAATCGAAATTGAATCATATTGTATTTGATCAAATTGTTGCCTTATGAATTGAAATTGTATCGTATCATATCTCATGGAAGCCCTACCCCTAATTCATATGTATTATCCTATGTCTTGAATTATTGTGTGTGTGTGTGTGTGTGTGTGTGTGTGTGTGTGTGTGTGTGTATTTACAGTTTAAGCAGAGAGTGGAGAGAGGTGAAGGCGTCAGGGTGGATCATCTCAATCTGATTCCAACTCAGATCACTGTGTATAAAAACAAACAAATTATTACTTTTGTATCTGGAAAAAAAAAAAAAAAAAGATACAACTGATACAACAAAAAAGATCCTTCCTACTGCAGCATCCATGAGAGTGAGCAAACGAAGAATTTAATTGTACAAGGAGTCCTTAAATTGTTCTTCCTTCAACATGAATGTTTCTTTTATCCTTCCATCACTTTCACTTCACACCAAGTTCACAGAAAGTGCCATTTGCGTGTGGAAGCCACTAGGGGTCAGTGCTGCTCAACTCAATACATCATTACAGTCAGGTATACAGTATTCACACATACAGTGTGCATACACAGTTTAAATAGAATCTGAAAGCTGTATAGTAAATGACCCCCTATATTCTGTTCCTTCAGCAATGTTCTAGCAGAAAATATCACTATAACATTTCTTTTTAAATATTTAAAAATAATTAACAGTTTATTATTAACAGTTCTTCTTTTTGTAAAAGTATAAAATGTTAGGAAACTCACAGCGATCGAAGGGATACGAGCTGCTGAAAGGTGTTCAGCTCGATCCGCCTGATCCGATTGTGCTGCAGTCCACTACACAAACACACACACACACACAAAAAAAAAAACATAAGCTCAGGAAATACACAGTGATACCCAAATGTGTCTGAGATCTAACTGATGAAAAGATAGCTCACATCTCTTGCAGTGAAGTACAGCGGTAAAAACTTGGCAAATTCTCGACTGCATTATGAGACAACTCACTGTAAAATACACAAACAAATATTTTAAAGGATTTAACAGTACTATAAAGACACTCCATTTTCACACACACACACACAAACACACACACATATATATAGACACACACACAGCATAAAAGAAATATCCTTTTTCAGGAGACTATATTGTAAAGATAATTTTGTAAAATTCAAATAAGCTTTACAGATCTTTATTGGAAAGGGTTTAAACGATGTTTTTCATGTTTGTTCAATGAACCATAAAGAATTATTGCACATGCACCTGTGGAACAGTCCTTAAGACACGAACAGTTTACAGGCGCTAGGCGAGTAATGTCACAGTTACAATAAGTTTGGACACTAAAGAGACCTTTCTACTGACTCTGAAAAATACCAGAAGAAAGATGCCTAGGGTTCCTGCTCACCTGTGTGAACATGCCATAGACCTGCTGCAGGGAGGCATGAGGACTGCAGATGTGTCCAGAGCAATAAACTTTATGTCTGTAATGTAAGACGCCTAAGATGAGGCGCTACAGGGAGACAGGAAGGACAGCTGATCGTCCTCGCAGTGGAAAATTACATGTAACCGTGTTTCCCCCCCAGACGTGATCGAGAACTTGTAAATGCCTTGGTGGAAGAGTGAGGGAACATCTCACAGCAAGAACTGACCAATCTGGTGCAGTCCATGAGGATGAGATGCACTGTAGGACTTAAAGCAGCTGGAGGCCACCAGATACTGACTGTTCCTTCTGATATCGACCCATCCTTTGTTCAGGGACTCATTACTCCATTTCTGTTCATCAAACATCTGTGAAACTTGTTCAGTTTATGTCTCAGTTGTTGAATCATGTTAAGAAATTTGCTGGACATATAAGCAGTTGAATGTGAGACGACGTTTCTTACATATATATATATATATATATATATCTCCAGTGTGAACACATTATAATTATTATACACTTTAATAAGGGTGCCAATAATATTTCTGGAGCTGACTGTGTCATCACACTCCTAGTTCTAACAGTTTTCTCTTAAATGAAGAACACAGAAGAAACAGAGCTTTGATATATAATGCCTAAAGAGAAATTACCCCTCAGACCTTTGTGTGTTTTCAGATGGAACTTAATCAGAAGGGGCAAAGGTGGGTGTATATGTATGTGTGTGTGTGTGTGTGTGTGTGTGTGTGTGCATGTACTCACAGCACTCTGAGATTGGGCAGCTGTTGACAGAGATCAGGTGGCAGACTGGTGAGACCTGCTCGGGTCAGAGTGCTGAAACGCGGAGAGCGAGTGAGAGAGATAAAGAACAGTACTAATTAATACTAACTGCACATACATTTTAGACATCATAGTTTTTGACTGTTGTGTGCATACTTGAATGTTGGCCATGTTAGGGCTCCGTCCTAATTGCTCTAATTCATGTCTGTTTAGTAGCTGCGTGTCACATGGTGTGTGTTGAATAATTTGAGTTCGTTAGTGTTTTCACTGTGGGAAATTCAGTGAGATGTAGTGCAATTTTTACACTTTAACAAGGGCTATAGTATTAGACATTGGCATGTCTAAATTTAGTCTGATGACCCAGTTAGGTATTTACAGAACTTGAACAAACACGTAGGGTAAAAATGAAGGAACCAGACCTTAGTCCAACCACTCTAAATAAATGATAACCTGCATTACACACTTTGGTTGTTGGATTCTCTCTGCACATTGCGCTTGAACAAAAGCCTATTTTCTGTAATGTAAACAGTAAACTTTGCATTAAAGATTGCTGAAGCTGAGTAAGTGGAAGTGAGTCGGTGGTAAAAGGGTGAAAGTGAGCAAGAATATGAAAGTGTGTATAGTTAATTAAGTGGGTGGATCTGAGCGCTATTTGAGTAGATGGATTTGAGTTGGTGGAATTGAGCGCTTTTATTTGAGCCCTTAAATTGAAGTGGGTGAAGCAAGTGGGAGAATTGAGTGAGTAGATCTGAATGGATGAATTTGAGTGGGTGAATTTGAGCAAGTAAATTGGAGTGGATGGGATTTGTGTGGATGAATTTGAGGGGTGGAAGCAAGTGGGTAGTTTTGAGTGAGTAGATCTGAGCAGGTGGATTTGAGCAGGTGTGTTTGACTCTGAGGTAGGGAGCAGGTAGGTTTGAGTAGGTGCATTTGACTGTGAGGTAGGGAGCAGGTAGATTTGAGCAGGTAGATTTGAGCAGGTAGATCTGAGCAGGTGGATTTGAGCAGGTGAGTTTGATACTGAGGTAGGGAGCAGGTATATTTGAGCAGGTGCGTTTGACTGTGAGGTAGGGAGCAGGTAGATCTGAGCAGGTGGATTTGAGCAGGTGTGTTTGACTCTGAGGTAGGGAGCAGGTGGATTTGAGCAGGTGTGTTTGACTCTGAGGTAGGGAGCAGGTGGATTTGAGCAGGTGCGTTTGACTCTGAGGTAGGGAGCCGGTAGATTTGAGCAGGTGCTTTTGACTCTGAGGTAGGGAGCAGGTAGGTTTGAGTAGGTGCATTTGACTGTGAGGTAGGGAGCAGGTAGATCTGAGCAGGTAGATTTGAGTATGTGGATTTTGACCAGGTGGATTTGACTGTGCGGTTGAGAGCAGGTAGATTTGAGTGGATGGATTTGGGAAGCTAGCAGGTGGAACTGAGGGGTGTATCCGAATGGGTGGAAGCTGGTATGTAGAGAACTAAGATTTAATTTGATGGATTTGTGTGGATGGATTTGAATGAAAGCAAGAAGGTATATTTGAGAGGGTGGATTTGAATAGTTGGATTTGATTGGGTGTTAAAGTGCAGGTGGATTTGAGTGAGTAGATCTCACTAGGTTGTACCGAGCAGGTGGATTTGAGCAGATGGAAGCAAGCTGGTAGATTTGAGTCGGTGAATTTGACTAGACAGAAGAGAGCAGGTAGGTTTACGTGGGTGGATTTAAGCAGGTGGAAGAGAGTGAATGGATTTGAGCAGGTGGATTTCTGTGGGTGCAAGTGAGGTGGTAGATTTGAGCAGGTGGAAAGGGAGGGCGTAGATTTGAGTAGGTAGAAGCAAGGGGTAGATTTGAGAAGGTGGATTTGACTGGGCAGAAGCAAGCGGGTATATATAAGTGGGTGAATTTGAGTTAGTGGAAGCAACAGGTGGAATTGGGCAGGTGGAAGAAAGCTGGTGGATTTGTGCAGGTGAATTGGATGGTGTGGGTGGATTTGAATGGGTGTAAGTGAGCAGGTGACAGCAAATGTGTAGATTTGAGTAGGCAGATTTGACTGGACAGAAGTGAGTGGGTAGAAATAAGTGGGTGGATCTGAGTTGGTGTAATTGATTTGAGTGGGTGGATGTGTATTCGTGGACGTGACACAAATGGATTTGAAGAAGACGATTTGAGAGAGTGGCTCTGACTGGGTGTGAGTGAGTGGAAGTGACGATGGTACTCACAGCACTTGCAGACTTGTGGTCCCTGTCAGGTCAGGGAATTCCCGTATCTCAGTGGCGCCATTCAGAGATCTGAAATCAGATTTCAGGACTCATTAGTGAAGCTTGTTTTGCTAATGAGCACCAACAGAAGCATCACATGACCTACTGACGTTCCCATTTCCATTCCAGTATTCTCGGACCCACAGCCGGTGTTCATGATTATTGTGTTACAGTATATGTCTGATGACGTAGCTCCAATTTGAATTCTTTTTTTTTATTATTATTATTATTATGCTTCTGCTATTTTATAAATCTGTTTCTATAAAATGGTTATACTCACAGAGTGTGTAACTGTGGCAAGAATTGGAACGCAGATCTTCCAACAAACTGGATGGGATTCTCGTAGAAATGACTGAGGGGAGAGTTTCAGGGAGAGGATTTAATGATATTGACCAGCTCTGTTGTAGATCTGGTCATTTTAATGATCAACTTATTAGAATTACACGAGGTTGTTAACTCTACAGCCATGGTGGTGTGATGAGACTCACATGGTCTGCAGCAGCGGGTTCCCCACAAAAGCTCTCTCAGGAATCATCCTGATGTTATTGTTGTGGAAACCCCTGCAAAGGAAAAGAGAAACACAAATGCACTTGTGTAATACACACACACACACACACACACACACACTGCTTACTAGTGAGGTGATGACATAACAATATGACAGTATACTGTAACAAGGAAATGTGAAAGTGTGGTGTGGAAGCAGCTGTCACAGCGAAGTGACACTCCACACAGACCCACTTCCACACACACTCGTCTCACACCCTCGCAACATCTGCTCCCAGCTCACATGCATTTCTACCATCAAGTTAAGTGAGTTTTTATTTTCTTTTCCTGAAAGGTAACACGCCAGATGGCCCTCATAGAAGGGGGTGCTGTGAACAGATGCATGCTGGGTAATGTTACTCAGGGTTAGTCAGGGTTACTTACAGCTCCTGGAGTTTGTTCAGCGTCCGGATGGCCACGGGAAATTCCTGAAGAGAGTTGAAGTTCAGCTCGCTGGAGAAAAATGAGGGGGTGAAAAAAGAGGGTCATCATAGTAGTAAGTGTTTAGATGTTAGCTGCTCCTGGTTGGAGATTTTTTTTTGGCAGTGCAGAAGTGACACTGGGGTGTTTAACACCGTGGATACACTCGCACCAAACACCAAACACACTACCATGTCAGGGGACACATCTGTGCTACAGTCAGTAACTGTACACCTACAAAGACTGTGGGTTGTGTCTACATTGGAATAATATGTATATGTATATAATAAAATGGATATGTATATTCAAATATTAAAATCTACTTTTAAGACCCAAATCCTATATTGCAAGATTTATATCAACTCATTAACTCATTCTAATACGTTATTGTTTCTACAGCAACAACTAATTCGCAAGGACTTGTATGGTTGACGCTCCATATAAACACATTAAACAAAGTATATAGAAGTGTTGATATTGTGAAGTTTTCTGAGAGGAGACTCTTATTTTGCATTTATTGAAGGAGTTTCCAGTGTCTGCACTTTGGAACAGTCAGAAGTAAAGCTGTAAGTAAGTTTTCCGACATGGGGAAAATCTTCAACACAGCGGCTTTGTTGTTTCTCGGTAACGTGGAATTTTTTATTTTGTTATTAACTTCAAGAGATAGGCATGGTGAGGAAACAACTGTTTATAGCTGTGATAACGGGGGCTAACTTATGGACATTCCACATCATTAAATGTAACTGTAAATGGATAAAAATGACATTATCACTCTTTAATAAATAAAAACAATTATTATTGGTGAATTGTTGTGGTGTATGAGGAATAAAGCACTCTGGGATGAGCTGTTATAAGACAATAATCAACAATAATGTGGTAACTAACAGTAACTACACTTCATCACACCACCCTATGATTGATTCTTTTCCTACATCTTGACATCCCCAAGTGTTTTATTCTATACTTGTGTGTTGGGGAATTGGGCTATCCATTCTCCTAGATATCCATTTTACAACTTATAGGGAAGCTGCTAAGAATGTATTATATGACATTACTTTGAAATATTACAGTACATTTAACAATTACGGTTATGAGTTAAATTTCTGTTATTGCGATGTTTTTTTTGGGCTGGTTTTCCCAGGACCTGGCAGACCTGGCTATATCTGTACACTAGATATGGTGCTTTTACTTTTTAACAGGCAGTCTTGAACTCCATATCTATATGTGCCGTCACGTTTTGATACTGTAACTTCATCCCGCGTCCTGCTGCTCCATAACATAAGCAAGCAGCTGGAGATCGGATGGTGCGAGGGGAAATCCTCTCTGGGTTTATGTGGTGTTACAGCTGTTCCGCTCATCCTAACTCACCATGACATGATCTTATTTCGCATACATTATACAATTGCTGCATGACTTTCATTAACCCTCCTGTAGTGTGCACTACTTGTTTGGTTCTGTTGACCCAGGCATCATTTTTAGATGATGTAACATTCCAAATCCCAAATCTACACTGTATGGTCAAAAGTTTGTGGACACCTGACCATCATCCCCATGTTTGCTCGTTGAACATTCCATTCCAGATGTATCCCCGTTCTGTTATAATAATCTCCAGTCTTCTGGGAAGGCTTACCTTTAGGTGGCTGTGAGGATTTGTACTATTTCAGCCACAAGAACATTAGTTAGTTCAGGCACTGATGTTTGGTGAGGAGGTCTGGGGTGCAGTCGGTGTTCCAGATCATCCCAAAGGCATTCAGTGGGGTTGAGGTCAGGGATATGTGCAGGACACTTGAGTTCTTCTACACCAACCTTGGCAAACCATGTCTTTGTGGAGCTTTCTTTGTGCATAAGTACATTGTCATGCTGGAAAAGGATTGGGGCTCTTAGTTCCTTCCATCCATACACCCATCTTCTATACCACTTATAATACTGGGTCACGAGGAACCTGGAGCTTAGCCCAGAGAGCATCAGGCACAAAACAGGGTACACCATGGTCAGGATGCCAGTCCATCACAGGGCACAGTCACATACACATTCACATTCACACGCCCATTCATACACTATGGACACTTTGGACCTGCCAATCAGACTGCCATGCATGTCTTTGGAAACCGGAGTGCGTAGACGAGGCCCCCGCAGCACAGGGAAAACATGCCAGCTCCGCACACACAAGGCTGTGGCGGGAATCGAACCCCCAACCCTGGAGGTATTAGGCGAACATGCTAAGACTCTGTGCACCGCCCCTCTTAGTTCAAGTGAAAGGAAATTGTAATGCTACAAACAAAGGCTTCTCCACTAAGTATTAAATAAATTTCAGTTAGTGTGTTCAATAAGTTTTTTCCCGTGTCATTCCTCTTTATTCCACATAACTTCATTTATAGACTTTAATGTTGCGAATTCTTTATCTTTGCGGATTTCTTCAGTTAATACTGGTGTCTGGTGAAAATTTCATGTGAATAACCTCATTGGAAATATATTTACTGAAAAAAAATGTTGACTCGTTCAATACTTATTTCCTCCACTGTATATAAGCTATATATAAGCATACACAAGCACCTGTTAGACCTAAAAAAAGAAAAAGAAAAAAAAGACATCCCGTTATCATGATATTGCTTTACGATAAACCCTGATGATAGGTTAGGTTATTATTGTGAGGCAAAAGGAGCCTCAAAGGGAGGAAAAGGAGCTTTTCTTCCCAGCCTGCCTTTAGAAAGGAGTGGCAGAGGGATAATCAGTTAAATAAGAGTATGTTTGGCAGCGTTCCTCCTGACTCATGAAGCTCCATCCCGAGCACTCTGAGCTGAATAGGTGTCATCATCCCCGTAATTATCGCTCTCATCCCTCAGTGCTAAGTGTAAGCTTTCAAAGCAGAATAATCGTTTATGTATTTTAGCTCTTTTTTTTTAATAAAAAAAGGGGAAGCTGGAAAGCTGCCAGCGTGTTTGAAGTGCAGAGCAGAGGCAGCAGGGCCTTGGCCCATGGCCACACACGCTACAACACTCACTTTAGTTCAGCTTAGTTCGTGCATGTGTGTGCAACAAATATCCCCATTATGATGGACATATGACAGTTTTGACAAATTCCCTTTTTATTGTATTGTGTGAGCATGCAAAACTTTATGGTTTGGCCTGTTTTATATCAATTTGCCAAACTAATGCTAGTTTGTTTTCAGCCTGTTTACTGTAATGCTAGTTGTTTATTACCCATTTTACTATAACGCTCTTTCATGTGTTAGCCTGTTTACCATAATGTTACTTTGTTTGTTAGACTATTTACTGTAATGCTAGTTTGTTTTCAGCCTATTTACTGTAATGCTAGTTGTTTATTACCCATTTTACTGTAACGCTGGTTCATGTATTAGCCTGTTTAATGTAATGTTAGTTTGTTTTCAGCCTGTTTACTGTAATGCTAGTTTGTTTTCAGCCTATTTACTGTAATGCTAGCTTGTTTATTACCCATTTTACTATAACGCTGGTTCATGTGTTAGCCTGTTTACTATAATGCTACTTTGTTTGTTAGACTGTTTGTTGTAATGCTAGTTTATTTGTTAGCCTGTTTACAATAATGCTGTTTGTGTGTTAGCTTATTTATGATATTACTAGTTGTATAAGAAATTATTTGTGTACTGTGCTGTTGTAATAAAATTATCCCACATAGCTGATTCTAAAAAAAAGAAAAGAAATACATAAAAAAGGTATCAATGATATTAACTGTGATTTATGGGACATTATTATATCAGCGTGGACTGTTCTCCTCACAGTCACAGTTTTGATGCCAAATTGGAACAAAGTTGCGGGTGGAAAAAAAGAAGACTTTTATGTATGTATGTATGTATTTATTTATTTATTTGGTGTGAGTAAGATCTTGTTTAATATTGGAATCAAAAATAGGCTATGGGGAAAGTCGTACTACAGATAAATAGTGCAAATAAAAAAATGCATGTGCATCACAGCGACCTCCGCATGACGAAACATTCTGGGCTAGTTTCACATGTTTAAGATGTAGCTGGAAATGCTGCAGAGACCGGGCAGGGCTGCTCAGAAGCAGAAATGCAGCACTCATCTACGTGGTGCTGCGATTTATTTCAAATGAAGTGATGTGTGTACTGTACGTGCGACTCTCAGGGCTCATTGTTTCTCATAAATCATAAAACAGCATTTTTAGCACTTCAGCAGGCCGTTAAAATAGCAGGTGTGAAAGTTCTGCATGTGCTGGAGACCACCATGACTTGAACATGTGCTGAACGCTTTAAAACCTAATCATATGTTACATTAGAGAATTATACGTTGGCTCAGAATTCACGGCCCCTTTCAAAATTTCTCATGAAGTTTAATAGTGTTTCTCATGGGGCCTTTTTTTAATAATAATAATAATAATAATAATAATAATAATAATAGTAATAATAATAAATCATTTTATTCTGATCTCCAAGTCAGTGCACTGAGGGGAAGAACATGTGGATTTTTGGCGGTGCAATTTGGAAACGACATGTGCACTTCCTGCAGGAAACCCTGCTCTTTCAAGGAGCTAAATCTTTGAAATAAGATACATTTTCAAAATATTTCCAAAAGCGTTCAAAAGCTGTATTAAAGTGTTACCGATTACGATTGAAGTGATGGAGAGAGGGAAGAACAAAGGGACTGAGTGTGAGCTGAAGTGAAAATAATCGCCACGTCTGAAGTTGAAAACTAACCTGACATGAACTGCAACATTTAGGACAAAGCCTAAAAAGACTTTCAAATAAAAACTGAATTCATACAGGGTTGATGAAACAATGTTCTTGCCTGTATTGTAGTGTTACTTCAGTGACCGTGTCCTAATCAGGGAGTGACTCACTATCCTGGCAACCTTCCTTCTAGATCTGCTTACTGTGACTGATCAAAGCTTCCCGTGTAGGGGTCACGGAGGAGAATGCAACTCAATCTTAACCTCCTTTAACAATTTTAATGATAGGTAAGAGTGTTTTTCGAAGAACATGCTCTGTGTACACCTCGGGAGCTGCAGGATTGCGTTATAAAAGCTCTATTGTTTGCATCTAATACGAAACCGAACTGCCGTGAGTGAATCAAGTCAGGTTATTTCTGTATTAATTTCCCATCGTCTCATTGAACCTGGCGCCATGCTGAGCCTTCAGTCACTGAAATTACAGGGCCTGATACTTAAAAAAACAGGAAATGGCTTTTTATGTTGCCTTTAATCATTGGGAAAAAAAGAGACGATTGCACTTACAGAGTCTCGAGACTGCGCAGGCCCTCGAAGCAGTTCTCTCCCAGAGTCTGGATTAGGTTGTTATGAAGATGCCTGAATACAAAAACAGTCATTAAACGTGAAGAAAGCATCAAAAGCCCTCAGAGATTATAATCATTAGAGCGCAATCATGTCTTATATAAACAGTGACCGCAGCACAGGCTGAGATAAAGTCAGGTTCAAAAGTCTGAATCAACAACCAAGAACTTTTCAGATGTCATTCTGTTGTACTGTTCAGGTACATTTCTGTTCCTTAAGCTACAAACCATGGAAAGGTACTCCAACACTACATAGTTCCTCTAGCTAAAGGTACGGAAGACATATCCGTGACGGAACCACTTCAGGAACAGGAGTTTGTACCTTAAAACCCCAGTTTAATACCCGTAATTAACTGTAGAGGGTAGATTTAAAGGTTTATAGGAATTGTTTGGCCAGAAATAAACTATTCATGTTTGTCCATGACGGACCTGTTCCTTAAACACATAAATACACTGACGATTTATTTTTATATTCTGTTTTAGACATTGTTTGACCCTAAATCTCTCACTGTTTCAAGTTCCTGTGTGTGTGTGAAGCATAGTTTAGCCTTGAGACTCAGGATTGGCAAAAATGACCAATATATGAGGTGGCAGTGATAAAAATGACCCAGGCCAAGCAATAAACAAGGAGGAAGTGAGAAGAATGACCTAGATCAGATGGTAAACAAGATCGAGGTAACAAAAATTACCCCAAACAACACATGATGCAAAAGTGACACAAATGAACCCAGTCAAACATTAAATGAGGATGATGTAACAAAAATGACTCACGCCAAACCATACATAAGGTAGAAGTGATAAGAATGACCCAGGCTAAATGATAAATGAGGCAGAAGAGACAAAAATTCCCCAGGCCAAACAATGACTGAGGATGATGTAACAACAATAATGACTCATGCAAACGATACATAAGGTAGAAGCAGTAAAAATGTCCTGGACTAAATGATAAACGAGGTAGAAGAGACAAAAATTCCCAAGGCCCAAGCAATGAACAAAGAGGAGGTGACAAGAACGACCCAGGCCAAATAGTAAACAAGATGGAGGTGACAAAATACTGTACATGATGTAGAAGTGACAAAAATGAACCCAGTCACACCATAAATGAGGTATAAACCATGTCAATGTACTACAACGCTACATAGATCCTCTAGCTAAAGGTACAGAAGAAATTCCTGCAATGGAACCACTTCAGGAAGAAGAGTTTGTACCTTAAAACCCCAGTTTAATACCCGTAATTAACTGTAGAGGGTAGATTTAAAGGTTTATAGGAATTGTTTGGCCAGAAATAAACTATTCATGTTTGTTCATGATGGCCCTGTTCCTTAAACACATAAATACACTGACAGTTTATTTTTATATTCTGTTTTAGACATTGTTTGACCCAAAATCTCTCACTATCTCAAGTTCCTGCGTGTGAAGCATATTTTAGCCTTTGGCAAAAATTATCAATTTATGAGGGGGAAGAAACAAAAATGAGCCAGGCCAAGCAACAAACAAGGAGGAAGTGAGAAGAACGAGCCAGGCCAAGCAACAAACAAGGAGGAAGTGAGAAGAACGAGC
>JANDJT010000050.1:23725818-23770524 GCA_024331685.1 Stegophilus panzeri
AAACAAGGAGGAAGTGAGAAGAACGAGCCAGGCCAAGCAACAAACAAGGAGGAAGTGAGAAGAACGAGCCAGGCCAAACAACAAACAAGGAGGAAGTGAGAAGAACGAGCCAGGCCAAATGGTAAACAAGATCGAGATAACAAATGTTACCCCAAACAATACATGATCCAAAAGTGACAAAAATTATCCAAGTTTGCATTTTTTTATTGAATAGAAACAGTTGCAGATTTCGATCCAGACCTTTGGACCATTTTGGAAATCAAAATGTTTTCATTGGGTTCTTGATCTAAAGTTACTCAACAGGTCAAAGGTTCTTTTTTAAGCTTCTGGAGCAGGCTCGTGTTGTTCAGATTCCATTCTGCATTTACAGATAAAAAGAATGCGTCAATAAACCACACAAGTAGGAAGTATAAAGAAAGTGTTTACGTACAGCACAACGAGGTTGGACAGGTTCCTGAAGGCGTAGTCGGGGATGTGTGTGATGCGGTTGAGCGCGAGAGTCATGGCCTGCAGGGTTGAAAGGTCACTGAGCGCGCTCACTGGGATGTCGGTTAGTGCGTTGTCATCCAACCACAGGTGGCGTAGAGACCGCATGCCTGAAAACGTCTGAGTGGGAACGTCTGCGATGAGGTTAGCGTCCAGACGTCTGACACAGACAGACACACTGTTTTAAACCGACTGATTAACACACACATTCACACACGCTCATACTACTACTACTACTAATACTACTAATAATAATAATATCTGACATCAAGCTTTCCGGTTGCTGCTCGTGTCTGTGTTACTTTGCTATAACTTTGTATTAACTACAAGTAAATCAATGAAATATTAGTGTTTATAATAAACAAGTCGTTAATATTTGCAGATATAAAGAGCACGTCTTTGCTGGGTGTTTGTTCGATCCAGGCTTCTGTTGAATCACTCTGGGGTTTAGTGCAGAGGAAACGTTCACTTTGCGTTGTTTCCGCCTCATAAAAGCTCTTTGAAATGAACTGAGGCCTTGAGACTCGGCTGTTTTCTAATCACAGGACATGCAAACAATTTACTATTGTTCACGTATAAAATTCCTTTGAAGCCGCCACTCCCTCCCGAAGGAAAAACACACACACTACAACACACTCTGTCACGGCTAACTGACTTCTGTCAATCGCGTAATGGACCCAATTAACCCTGACTGCTTTGTCTTTGCCGCTTTCTTTTCTTGGGTTTCTCAGCGTCTGGTTTGATGCAGATCTCCAGTTGATTTGTGTGTGGGTTTTTGAAGCCGTGATTAGCTGCTCGAGCTTGGGCTTGTTTAATAGGTGTCATGACATGGTTGGGTTTTCTCCACCTTTGTGGAACTGTGAAAGTTATCCTTTAGGAGAAAGGATGATTAAAGGACACACACAGAGGATGCTGGGAAAAGCGTGTGGTCAGGTGTAAAGAGTTCGACCACACGGTGTAAAACACAGACTGATCACTGTAGCTCAATTCCTCTTTGTTACCGTTTTCTTTTCTTCTTTTTTTTTTAATCTTTTCCTATACACTCTATTTTTTGTTTTCACCTTTTCTCTTTACGTTTCATCCTTTCTTCTCCCTCCTCTTCTCTTTTCTTCTTTCTTCTTCTCTTTTACTTTCTCATATTTTTCTTTTCTCTTTGTTTCTCGTGTGTTCTTTTTCTATTCTTTCTCTTCTTGTTTGCCCCCCCTTCCCCCCCCCCTCTTATATTCCTTTCTTCCTCTTTTTACTTAACTTTTACTTCAACCTCCTATGTATTTCCACTCTTCGCTTTTTCCCCTCTCTTTTCTCACCTCCTCCTCCTTTTCTCCTTTTCTCCTCCTTTATTCCCCCTCTCCTCTCTCTCATCCCTCTCTTCTCCCCCCTCCTCCTCCTTGCCACTCAACTGTGGCCTGCCCATGTCCTCGGTGGAGATGGATGTCCTCCCCATGTCGACACGTTAAGCCTTTGATCTAATGAATTCTGCCCTCTGGATTCCGGGGGCGAGTCGTGATGTATGACAGCGAAGTCGGCCGCGAGCACTTCCTCCACATTCTTCCCCTCCACTGACCTTTCACACTCTTTCATTCCTCACCTCCTCCCCCATCCCTTGCTCCTGCTCCAGCTTTATTACAGTCAAGGCTAAAAGTCTGAGGGCACTCCCGAGAACTGCTTTATTTTCAACAGTCGACAAACACTACACGATATCATTTCATCATTCTTCACAAATAACAGTCCAGTTTGGTGAGTTCTGATTGGCTGAGAGAAGTGGGGACTTTATTAACTGGTGTATTAGGCAACGAAAATAACGCCGTTATAGGAAAATAATCAACAGTGCTTTGGTGTATTGAAGCCGACTTACTTTTAGCAAGCCAAAATTGATTATTTTCCTACAACAGCACGCCCTGAAGAGTTTTATTCCTCATATACCACATTTTATTTAGTAAAGAACCATAAATCATACTTATTATCATTTATAGTTACATTAAATATTGTGGAACCTCCACGAGACAACCTAAACATCTGACTGTTACAAAGCACTGACACTGGAGACTCCTGCCATAAAAGTTAAGTAAACGTGTTCAAACTAAAATTTAAAAAGTCAACGATTATACAATTTTGTTTGATAAATATATACTTTTTATAATGTGCTTAATATTAGGCTTTGATGTTGACCAACAAGCCCCTGTTTTCCATTGTTAAATATTCGAACGAGCGCATTAATATAAACCTGTGATTTGCAGCTGCACTACTGTCAGAGCTGCTGTTATAGAAAAGTATTCCACACATTCTGACCAATCAGAATCAAGAATTCAACAACACTGGGTGTAACCGGTGTTAAATAATAATGCATTCTGGAAAATAGGGCTTGGCTGAAGAAGACGATGCGTTAGATTTTCACTAAGTGATCGACGAAAAACAAACTGAGAACCAGTGTGTGTATAAATAAATAATATGTGTGTATAAACAAAGATGATAAAGTGTCATGTCATGATATAGTATATTGTATTTCATTATATCATCCATAAAATGTCCCAGATATAGACATTTGCGCAAGACAAACCTAAAATAAATACTAAAATGAAATACAATGATAAAGTCTGCTTGAGCTCTTACCAAATATCTCGGTAGTTCTGCATATCCAGTGTTTTTACAGAGCTGAGAATGTGCCGTAATCCTATAATGGAATATAATGTAAAGCTTTTTGGCTCCACCTGTTAGCACTTGTCTGCTCCAGGCGCCAGTGGACGTCAGCTCCTGAAGCCCTCGCCTGGTAATTAACCCCAACCACATCTTATCATTAACCTAATGGTGTGTTGGGTGAGTATCAAGTTCAGCTGTGTAGGATTCACCTCGCTGACTCACCGCTCTTCAGTGCTACACACAGGTGTGTGTCAGCCACTGTAAACTTTATCATTACATATTATATCGCAATTGTACAATGCTATTATATTTTGTGCAGGAAATTAGTTTGTGGTTTCTTGTAAATAAAAAAGCATGACAATGACATGTTAAGCAATTTGCTTGTATTGCAATAACCTGCTGCGTATACCAAACACATAATAACTGAAATCAGCTTCTGAGGCGAGTAAACATTCCATTTCAACAAATTTACTGTCAACTACAGACGTTGCGTCCATTCCATTGATTCCGCCATGTTTTGTTACTGACACGCCCCCGACTCGGAGACTCTGAGCTCAAAGATAATCCCACTTGCAATTACGACTTTGTGGTGGCGTTCACGTGCGCTCAACTCGTAAATACGATCTTTCCGACATGACTTGAGCACACCAAAAGGCCAGATAAGCGAGGCAGTATTTCAGTTCCACTCGGATCATAGGGAACTAGTTAGGAAGGGCATGATCGTATTAGGATGGGGCCTGTTGGAGTGGAGGAAAGAGGGAAGAGAGGGAAAATTACACTCGTTTTGAGAGTCTCTTGCTGCTCGTTCTACGTCTTCCTCATGGCTTCCAGATGAACGCGGACTTTAATTCACACTTCGTCATCGTACGCTGGAGCAAAGACACTCAGAAACAGCAGCTGCCTGATTGAAAGAGCCCTGAAACATGAAAACTCTCTCCTCATCACATCCTTGCTGAACTACAGTGCAACACAAGAAAACTCAAGAGTTTATTCGCTGAGCTGAAGATGCATCTGGAACTAGCGACTACTAATGATCTGCTTATGAAGCCGGACTAGGCAGGAAAGAAAGAACATGAGGAAGAATGGAAAGAATGAACAAAGGATATAAAGAAAGAAGAAAGAAAGAAAGAAAGAAAGAATGTGGAAATAAAGAATGAATGAAAATGAAAGAAAAAAGAAAGAAAGAAATGTGTAAATTAGAAAGAATGAATAAAAATGAATGAAAGAAAGAAAGAAAGACAAAAGAAAGAAAGAAAGAAATCTGGAAATGAAGAATGAATGAATGAAAATAAAGAATGAAGAAATAAAGAATGAATGAACGAATGAGTGAATGAAAGAAAGAAAGAAGGAAAAAGAATGAACAAAAGAATGAAAGAAAGAAATGAGTAAAGAAAGAGAGAAAGAACAAAAAGGAAGAAACAAATGTGGAAATAAAGAATGAATGAAAATGAAAGAAACAAGAAAGAAATGTGTCAATAAAAAGGAATGAATTAAAATGAAAGAAAGAAAGAAAGAAAGAATAAAATGAATAAAGAAAGAAATCTGGAAATGAAGCATGAATGAATGAAAATGAAATGAGCAAAGAAAGAAAGAAAGAAATGAAAAAGAAATGAGGAAAGAAAAAAGAAATGTGGAAGGAAAGAAAGAAAGAATGAATGAACAAAAGAATGAACAAAAGAAAGAAATGAGTAAAGAAAGAAATAAAGAACAAAATGTTCAAAGAAAAGCAAAAGAAAGAACAAAAGAAAGAACAAAAGAAAGATAGAAATCTGGAAATGAAGCACAAATGAATGAAAAAGAAATAGGAAAGAAAGAAAGAAAGGAAGAAAGAAAGAACAAAACAAGGAAAGAACCATAACGAACTAACTACCGCTAACCAGCTGCTAAAGCTGAGAGGTTGCTTCATGCTGCAGGGGCGGAGCTTGAGGCGTGAGCACACAGTACAGTGCGTGTGAAGCGCTGACTCATGGTGCGCAGTAGCACTTCTGGTCAGCCATGTTTGTCCACACTTTCACTGAAAGTAATGATGGGATCGTTTGCACTGAGCAGAACGATCCTAACCCCGCCCCCGCAGGCTCCTGACACTGAGGCGTCTGTTTCAGAGACTTTACAGGTTCTAAATACGTTTAAAACGCGTTCAGATACGCAGTGAATGTAACAGCGCTGAGGGAAAAACACAGAAACACCGCAGTCGCAGCTAGTCGGCCTGATCGCTAGCTAATGCATTAAACAGCGTCGCCTTTCTACTGATTTCACATAACAGAGGCGTGACGTGACGACACGTTGAGATGCTTCCTGATTTGCGAGTGGATTGTTGTGCTTTAGCCTGGAGTGCCGCTGCATGAGCACCTGTTTTACTGCGTGTAAACACATTCTCCCCACTGGGGCAAATAATAAACAACATAACCACCTTAATAGGCGTATAAAGAACAGAGGCTCACAGCCTTTACTGTCTTAGAGACGAGGCCAATGATGACATCATCACCCCAAGCCAAATGCTACGCCCTTATATGGTATTTCTTTTCAATTATTTTTGCTCTTTTTTTTTTATAATGAAGCTTTTTGCAGCTGAACATTGCTGAATAAATGAACAATAAAATGAACCGATGATGATGATGATCATCATCATCATCATCAGACTCACAGTGAAAGCAGGTTGGGCAGTTCCCATGGATCTTCACTCTCCAGTCTCTCCAGCTGGTTGTTCTGCAGCATCCTGAAAAAAGACAAAGTTTTAAAACAGTGAAGCTGTAAATATGAATTCTGAATCGTCTGCGCAAGAGTAGCTCAAACGACACCTCATAATGTTTCATGACAAATGTAAATAGTTTTTTTTTTTTTTAATTGTGGTCTAAATAATTAGTAATACCGCGGATGCATTATGATATTGTACCTGTACTATAACTGTGCTCTTTGTGTTTACATTATTTGTTTTTTTTATTACTATTTATTGTTTGTTGTTTAACTCATTAATTTAATTTAACCTGATATCTAAGTTTGTTTGTTTTTTTTCTCCAAAGAATATACCACTCCATCTTCTTCCTTTCTGCTCCTTTCTTCCTTGCGTTTTCATAACTTTATCATTTCATTCATTATTTATTTTCTTTCTTTCCTTTCTATTTATCATCATTCTTTCAACACTCCATCCATCATACATTTTTCTTTCTTTTTTTCTTTTCTTTCTAAGCATCATTCCACTCATCTTTTATTCTTTGTCTTTCGACACTCCATCAAATTTCTTTCTCTTTCTTTTTTCTTCCTTTCCATTACCCTTTCCTTCTTTCTGTCTTTCTTTTCTGCCCCGTTCTTCCAAACTCACTTTACTTTACTGTTCTTATCACCATTCCATTCATCCCTTCTTTTATTCTTTGTCTTTCAGCACTCCAACAAATTTCTTTCTTTCTTTCTCTTTCTTTCTTTCTTCCTTTCCTTTCTTTCTTTCTTATTTTCTGCCCTGTTCTTCCAAACTCACTTTACTTACTCATCTTTCTTATCACCATTCCACTCATCCCTTCTTTCAACGCTCCATCCATCTATTTTTCTTTATCACCTCGTTATGATTTTCGTTGTTTATTTAAAAATGAAGAAGAGAAAACAGAAGGCAAAGAAAGAAAGAAGGAAAGAAAGAAATGAAAAAATTGTAGAAAAAAAGTAAAAATGAACTCTGTAGTGAAGTGCTTCAGGCTGCAATCACCACAGAAGAAGAAGAAGAAGAAGAAGAAGAAGAAGAAGAAGAAGAGGAAGAGGAAGAAGAATCACAACTCGTTCATTAGGATATTTGGGTTTTTCCTTAAATTGGAGTTTGTTTGTTTTTTATTAAAGAAGGGATAACTTTATACACCTTCCAACAGAGCAGGGAGAAAAAGAAGGAAAGAGAGAAATTGTGAAGGATAAGAAAATTAAAGAGTGAATAGGAAGGAGGAGGAACCGCTTGGGTGGGCTGCTGATGTCATGCTTGTAGAACCAGCTGAATAAAAGAGAGGAAAAGTGAGGGAGAATCTGAGAGAACAATAGAGCTCAAAGCAAATTATTCCAACATGAGAGAGAGAGAGAGAGAGAGGGGGGAACAGATCTTTAAATTTCACGGCAGACAGCTTTATCACGTCCAATCGGCTGAAACCTCTGACATTCGAGAAAAGAGAGACGCCTGTTTCTTACGGAGAATAGACGAGTCTTTGTGAAGGAGACGTCTTTATCGAGGAGATGGCGCTGCCACAACAGCCATTGTGAAGCCAGACTTCAAACACGACATAAAGAACAGGCCTCTGTTCTCCTGCACTCATTAGAATATAACAACGTTTTTATTCATCCGCTCTTTCCTCTGGACTGACACCCCCCTCTCCTCCAATCTCATCCCACCCCATCCTGGCCCGTCCCTGTCCCTCTTCTCCCTTTCATAGTCTCACTCAAAAGTTCATTATTGCACAAGATTTTCATCTGAGTTAATAATCCTGGGTTCAAGGAGAGCCGCAAGTGTTTATTATACATTTCTACAACAACACTTCTTCACTCTTCACTAATAAAAATCCGAAATGGATGGATGGAGTAATATTCAAGGATGTTTAAAATAGAATGAAAGAAAGAAAGATAATGGATGGAGTTTTGAAAGAGAGACAGATGGATGGATGGATGGAGTGATATTGAAGGATGTTTAAAATAGAAAGAAAGAAAGAAAGAAAGAAAGGATTCAGGACAGCTTTTGTGGAACATGTCAGGTATTTATTAGTAGTCTGATGTGTTTGGAGTGGGTGAACGACAGTCAGCTGGTTTATCCTGCGTGTGGAGTTTGTTATGGTTAGCCCGTAGTGAAGTTGTTCAGTAGCTACAGAACTCGGCTAGTCACTAGCGGGACACGTTTGTGTGTCTCTGCATTTCTGTATCTCACACTCGGCTGTATCAGAGAGTGAGTCATCCAGGGTGCGTGCTCGCCTCGCCTCGCCTCGCCTCGTCGTGTGGTGTGTATTTATTTCTCTAGCGTGCTAAAACAATCCGGCTCATGCCTAGCATGTTTGACAGGATGGAGAACAAAATACACAGATCGGATAATAACATGCATCAGAAACGAACAGACGTGGTTTCCTTTTCTACACTCTAATTTAGCTAGCTAGGGTTAGTGCGCTAGTTTGTGTCTATTGGCCTGCATTTGCAGAGACGACTATGTCACACACATATATATATATATATATATATATATATATTTATATTTATATTTATATATGTGAGCGAACAGAGCAGCGTGCTGCGAGGTTACAGCGGACAATCCAAGAGTTCTGCTTTTTCATCTAGCTACATTCAGCAGCTTTCATATTACTGCTTACTGTAACACACATAGTGTACACGCGGTCCTGAAACTTTCCCGCGTACCGATTCACAGTTCCTGAATCATGATTGGTCAATCTGGGTTTAGGGGAGGAGTTTAGCGAAGTGTTTCAAATCTGACCCCAGATCAGCTTTAATGTCTGAGCTCCTTATTTTAGCCACAATTAATGGTAGTATTGCGAGTGTGTGTGTGTGTGTGTGTGTGTGTATACGTACAGGATTTTGAGACCGGTGAGGCCATGGAGGGCGGAGCCACTAATGTGTCGGAGCTGATTCCCAGAGAGACGCCTGCAAAGGAAGTAAATTGACAGTGAGACACAAAAACTCTGACACCATTACCAGAAGTGTGTGCGTTTGTGTTTGTGTGTGTGTGTGTGTGTGTGTGTGTGAGAGAGAGAGAGAGAGAGAGAGAGAGAGAGAGATTTTTGAGGTCCAGCTGTGGAAAAGTTTAACTTTTAAGGATTTCGATATGTCAGTTTTAATTATTACTGCAGTTAGGCCTTAGATGCGTAAAACTTTCTCTCTCTCTCTCTCTCTCTCTCTCTCTCTCTATTTCTTCTTCTCTTTTTTTTCTTTTATTTTCTTTACATTATTTATACATTCTTTCTCTGCTTGTCTGTCACACTTTTTTTTCTCTCTCACTCTTAACCTCTCTGTGTCTCTCTGTCACTCCTTCTCTCACTCTTTTTTGCATCTCTTTCCAGTGTTTCTTCTGTTTTTCTCTATCTTTCCATCACGGTCTCCATCTTTGCCTCTGTTAGAGTCTGTCTATTTTTCCAAATCTTTCATTCTTTCTGTCTCTCTTGATCTGTCTATCTGTCTGTCTTTGCCAGTGTTTTTTTCCTTAGCATGTCTCTCTTTACTCCCTTTTCAGTCACTTTTTGTCTTGCTCTCTGTCCCTGTCTCTGTCTTGTCTCTCTCTCTCTCTCTTTCTCTTTGTGTTTCTGTCCTTCTCTCACTGCCTCTGTTTCTCCCTTACTCTTTGTCAGTGCCTGTCTTTTCCTTCACTTCTTTCTTCTTAATTTTTGATGTCTCTGTATTTCCATCTCTCCATCACTCTCCCTCACTGTCTCACGGTCTAGCTCTTTCCCTGTCTATCTGTCTGTCTTGCTCTGTCTTGCATGATGTATGTGTGTGTGTGTTTCCCTTGAGGGGAAGAACTCGATATCCCCACAGCGTTAGAGTCTTTTGTCACCGCACATTTGGACTCCATAAAGATCAAAATGAAGTAAACACACACAAACGCTGGAGGTTTTTAGTAGCTGACACACTGGGCCATGCCAAACCATACTAAGTTTAGGAGTGAACAAAGCACCATCACACCATACATGGAGTTGTCAGCCATAACAATTTCCAAACAACATTAGAGTAAAACGAGAGGTGTGAGATTCGACAGCTTGGTGCTCAGTCAGGCGTTTGAGCGATGAGTCGATCAGCAGTGAATAGCAGTGAATATTATAAACATTTATGAAAATAACATAAAAATCCTCATAGAAATCCTGTCAGGTTATCTTATCGTAGCCTGCTAACCTAGCTAGTGTTAGGGTAGTATTAACATATTTGATGATGACTCAAATTCTGTCAGGTTAGCTCATGTTAGCTAGCTGAACAGCATTCGCAGAGAGGATATCAACATTAGAAGATGACTGAAGAAAAAAAGTTCCCTCAGAAATCCTGTCAGGTTAGCTCATGTTAGCTAGCTGGCTGTTATTAGCAGTGAGGATATCAACATTCTGCAGATGACTGGGAGGAAAAAAAATCCTCTCAGCAATCCTTTCAGGTTAGCTCATGCTAATTAGCCGGCTAGCATTTGCAATGAGGACATGAACATTCAAAAGATGACAAAACATTCTCTCAGAAATCCTGTCAGGTTAGCTTATTTTAGCCTGCTAACCAGGCTAATGTTAACAAAGAGTATTATGAACATATTTAAAAATGTCATAATTGTTTTCTCAGAGCTGCTTAAAACAATGTGACCAAATAAAATACAGATTATCAACACACGATCTTTGAATAAAAGTGGCTATCAGGCTTATAGTCTTTTATCTGTTACTGTTAGCCAACAGAGTTGCTAACTAAGCTGTAGCTTTTGTATCTGGCTAATTGCTAAGCAGTTTTATGTCTTTTCAAGGCATGATATAGGCTATAAAAACCAGACTATTTTGTTTTTTTAATTTTTTTTATTTTAAGCAGCATTTATCTTAAAATTCTCATAGAAATCCCGTTAGGTTAGCTCATTCCAGCTATCTGGCTATTAATAGCAGTAAGGATATCAACAGTTTGAAGATGACTAGGGGGAGGGGGATCCTCTCTGCAATCCTGTCAAGTTAGCTCAAGCTAATTGTATATTTATTGCTCTTTTATAAACCTTGTTAGGTTAGCTTATTTTAGCCTGCTTACCAGGCTACAGTTAGTAAAGAGTATTATGAATATATTTAAAAACGACTTCTTGAAATCTTGTCAGCATAGCTCATGTTAGCTAGCTGGCTAGCATTAGCAGAGTAGATATGAACTTTCTGAATATAACTAAACTAAAATCAATCAGAAATCCTGTCTGGTTAGCTCATATTAGCCTGCTAACTAGTGTTAGCAAAGAGCATTATTAACATAATTTAATATGACTTCTGAATATGAATCCTGTCAGTGTAGCTCATCTTCTGGACATTCTGAAAATGACTGAAAAATTCCCTTCAGAAATCCTGTCAGGTTAGCTTATGTTAGCTAGCTGGCTGTGAACTTCCTTCTTCCTACATAAAGATATTTATATATTGACTTGCTAGCTAGCTAAATGCAACTGCAGGAATGGTGTCTGGTAATGTAATAAAAATGCAATGTATCTTATAACCATTGTTTTAAAACTTTCTGTCCTAATACAACCTCATTTAAAGTTTCAAAAGCCACAGCCGCTATCCTCATCACTCAACCCAACCATAACTGTTTGTTTCACACACCAGTTGGAAGATTTACAATTCTTACTCATTTGGGGTAATTCAAATGTTTGTTTTTTTTCTGCTTTGTTATTGTTTTATTTTGTGAGAGCACAACACCAACATCAGTGTCACTCCAACCTATAAAACACCTCCATCATTCGAGTCGGATTCCAACTTTTCCCGCCTTTTTCCACCAAATCTGCATGATGACAAAGCTTTTTTTTTTTTTTCTTTTCTTTTTTTTTTACGATGAAGCCAAATTTGAGCATTTTTTATTTCGAAATACAGTATGTAATGGGAACAAGATTCAATCAGGAACATTTTATTTTATCAAGGATCTGAGAATTCTGAGAATTAAGGACGGATGGTTAGCATTAGCAAACCCCCCATGCTAGGCATCTGTATTCTCTTAGATGCCTCATTGGGGGCCAAAATACCATATAACTTTAATCATGTCCCTCTTTTTTTGGGGGGTGGGGGGGCGCTTAATTTGCGTTTGTTTGCGGAGAGGTAATTGCACTCGTAACCGAGGAGGAGTATTGTATGCACGAGGGAAAAAGAAAAATAAGATCCTGTCAGGCGCTGCGCTTCGATGTAGCCTCAGTTTCCCTCGACGTTTGGCCGCTGCTCAGTGGAATCTGTGTAGATAGATGTGTTGTTTTTATTCTTTTTTCCACGCCGGCCATGATCCATGTGTATGGTGCTTGTCATCCGATCATAACACAGAACTTTATTTATTGTACTTTATTGGACAACTATTTGTTGACTAATTCTCCCTCGCAGCTAGGAACACATTTGTTTTGCATTTCATTTTTCCCCCATCAACTCAACTCAACTGGACTGTCAGCCTCAATGGGAAATGGACTGGTCTTCACCTTGCATTTTAAAAGACATACGTATAAAAAAGTACGCCCTGCCTCACATAACCACACACACAAAAGAATTAGTGTAATGTGAACCTTGCACTGTGAATAATGCTGTTCTGCTCTCTGTGCACGTTAAATTACGCCAATGAAGTCTGCGACCTGTTATAAACCTCGTGCTCAATAAAATAAACATAGTGTTATATAAACCTATAAATATATTAAATAATCATTTGTTATAGAAAACCCATCTTCTGAACTGTAAATTCTACTAACACTGCATTTAAAATAGCCTGTTGCTACATTCCCCGCTGAAAAAAACAATAGAAACCATTACAGAAATTCTAATGGTTTTAATTGTTATAATAGGAATTGTATTGATTTTAATGGAAGCTATAATGGTTCTTGTGTGTCTCTACTAGTAACGTGTTGGATTCTATTGGTGGCATGTTTATGTCTAGTGGAAACCAGTACAAACCATTAAATCCTAATAGAATATGTCACAAAGCACATTACATTTGTTAATGGTTTTAATGGTATTTGTAGTGGAAACCATTAGAATTTATGTAATGGTTTCTATTGTTTTTTTTCAGCAGGGTTAGCATTGAAGATGTCAATATTATTGTTTTACAAATGTGCTTTTCAGAACAGAATGTTAGGATCTCACCAAATAAAATATAGATTATCTACATATGATCTTCGGATAAAAGTGGCTGCTTTCAGGCTTAAAGTCTTTTATCTGTCCCAGTTAGCCAACAGTGTTGCTAACAATGCTGTAGCTTTTGTATCTGGCTAATTTCTAAGCAGTTTTAGGTCTTTTCAAGGCTATAGGCTATACAAACCAGACTATTTTAAGCAGCATTTTTATATTAAAAACTGTATTTCTGTCATTTGAGGATCTGTGTTTGTTATATGTGATAATTATGTGCGTCTAGGATGCACTATGGGAAGAAGTCAAGCTGGCGGAGGCAGTGTGATGCTCTGGGCAATGTTCTGCTGGGAAACCTTGGGTTCTGGTTGGGTTCACGTACCACCTGCCTAAACATTGTTGCAGACCAAGTACACCCCTTCATGGTAACGGTATTCCCTAATGGCAATGACCTCTTTCAGCAGGACAATGCGCCCTGACACACTGCAAAAATTGTTCAGGAACGGTTTGAGGAACATGACAGAGTTCAAGGTGTCGACTCAGCCTCCAAATTCCCCAGATCTCAATCCGATCGAGCGTCTGTGGGATGTTCTGGACAAACAAGTCTGATCCATGGAGGCCCCACCTTGCAACTTACAGCACTTAAAGGATCTGCTGCTAACATCTTGGTGCCAGATATCACAGCACAGCTTCAGAGGTCTTGTGGAGTCCATTCCTCGATGGTTTAGAGCAGTTTTGGTGGCACAAGGGCGACCTACACAATATTAGGCAGGTGGTTTTAATGTTATCGGTGTATATTTGTGTTACAGATGATACTACCATTGTCTAATATCAAGTGAAAGACAAATCTGAACTTATAATCTTACAGTAAACACCAAACAAGTTCATTCGTTTAGAGTCATCCTACAATCTGAAATTAGATGATGAACTAGTCCTTAAATACAAAGATTTTACATTTTTGGAAATAGTGGGTAAACTGTAACAAAACATTTTAAAAAAGTGTTCATTTCTAGACTTTCTAGCTTGCTTATGTCTCGCCCGTCATGCACTTGTCTAAAGTATCGATCTAAAGTAGCTAGCCATCAAAACCTTGTAACGAGAAATAAGTCATTGAGTGTATCAACACCTGCGTGTGTTGGACGCCATCAGCACCACTGATGCTGTCCTCACTGACATATCTGCCAGGTGGAGGTAAAGATAGTGCTGAGAAATTAGAAAACCAATCATTAAAGGTTGCTAGTTAAGCAAATGTAAACTTCTAGCTAAGTTCTTTTATATTGATGGGTATTTGGTGTATCTTGTATGCCATTGGCTGTTGTAGAAGCCCGTCAAAAACATCCCACCTTGACTTCCTAAAGTTTCTAAAGGAAATGCATCAACATACGGAATTAAATCCTATCCATCAACCAGTTTTATGGGCGCATTAACACTTCCTGTCCAGCTTCAGGATGCTAATCTGAAATTGAACTGTGAATACAAAGGAAGTTTTTTGCAATATCTTATTGCATTTCCATTTAAACAAAAGTCCTTTATAGGCCTTTTACAGCATTTATCACCACACAGCATACAAAAGTGATGATCTCTCGCTCTATATAGGGCACTAGGTAGTGAACAGGGAGCCAGATTGTATACAGAGTGACTGAATCCCTAGTACTTTGCTTACAAACCTTCGATCAAATGGTCTTAATTATCAGATGAGATCACAGTGTTGGTATTTCAGCATGGAGTGGAAAAATTGAGAAGCTGTCCTCCGGCTTCAATGGTTTTAGACGCAGTGAGGAACTTCGAAATGGATAAACGTCACTTTTCCCTGCTGTGAAACTGAAAGTGCTCGCATATCTCCAAGAAGATGACTTTATCATCAGTGCGACCTTTGACCTCCAGGGAAGCACGCTGCCTGCCATGCATTTGGATTGTCTCGTAAAAAGCGTTGGCTCAGGATCACTGTGTTTCCACAGACCTTCATGTCCGAGCTTGTTATCTCCCATGTGGCTAATAAAAACATCCCACACTGGCTGCCAGCTGCTTAGTGCTAATCCTAGACAAGTTATTTCTGAGGAAATAACACAATAACAAAGTAATTTTTCATTCGTTCATCTTTAATATCCATACACGGTGGGTCCGCAGCCCATGAGCCCTGGGCATGAGGCGAGAATACACTCTGGATGGAACACCCGTTCATCGCAGGGTAACACGTACTCATTCACACCTGCATATTTGGGAGGTGGGAAGAAACTGGAGAACCTGTCTGGGAAAATCCACACAGACCATAACCTGAAGTCAGGGACCCTGATGCTGTGAGGTGAGAATCTCAAATATTTATTCATCAATTTAGTCAAGGAAGCTGGAAAATGAAATACTAGCTGGTAGAGATGATCACTGGTTCGAGCAGCTCATTGTGTGTTTTGTTCTGAGAGTAACTGCAATGCAGGATGGCCGAAAGGAAAGTCGTTTGGAAGACGTTTCATCAGATTCCAGATGGACAACATCTTCACTGGAATGATAGTAAAAAAAAAGAATATTTCTTTTTATTCCCCATCGTGATACTCGGCTTCGGTTTCTCAAATAATAAAATTTTTGGTTACAGAAATGATGTTTAGGTTTAAGTAAGTGTAAATGTAATGCATAAAAGTGACCTGTTTCCTGTCATTAGAAGGATCCCAGGCATGGAGGGCTCAGTTTCCATTTGGATTGTTTATATTGATTAGCACTGAAGTGAAAAACCTTGGAAATGTATACATTTATACATATACAGTGTTATACCGTATCTTACATCTGTATAATTAAAAAATCTACACAGACGGCAATGCTAGGTTCAATAAAAAGCAGCTTTAGAATGACAGTTTTATGAGTGAAGCTTCTGTACACAAGCAAAAACGCCTAAAGCGTCGACTCAAAGACCCGATAATGTCTAATTATAGTTAACATATGAGAGGATGAATCGGAGGCAGAGACGTCATTAATGACAGGGACACGGGTTCAAAAGGAGAAAGGAAGGAGTGATATAGATGAGAGTGAGGTGAGTCTTGTATACTTTCCCTCTTATCTTTAGTTGATGTGGGATTCATGGCGTCACCTTCAGCCTTTTGTCCCAGTTTATTAATGTATTTGCTTTTTTTTTGGACGCCACGTGTTTGACCACCAACCAAACCATGCATACATTCAGGATTAAAACATTACTTTTTGAAAGAACAGGTATTCATACTGTATGTATTCGCAACATTGCAGTAACAGGAAAAAACCCAAATGGTATCTTTTATACTGCCCATGGTAGAGAGTAGCTAGTCTTGCAAGCCAGATCTCTAGCTTCACTTTTAGCTTCACTAGAAGGTCTGATACTTTTTGTCAAATAAATGCAGTCAACATCTGCCTGCTTTTACAGAAAAAGGCCATTTGACTGACAGATAAACAATGACATACTTTGCAAACCAAAGCCTATAAGCAAGCACGCAAGATTATTGTATATCACCACTAAGGTCTTTAATGACAGTACTCTGTGAGCCTTTTTGAGTTTAGTGAGTGTATCTTGCTCTGAAATGCTCATTGTGTCACTGTATGTAAAAAAAAGTTTGTACTGTATTTCCACTGAAAACCAATAGATGGAATGTCAATCAGATCGCAACCTTCAAGATTCTGAAGCCTGTGGCCAGAAAAGTGAACAAAATATTATCAGATGCTCTGTATCCTGTGGGTGTAACATCCGAGGCTGCAACCAAAGCTGAGTTTCATCTTCAGCGGCTTTTGGAGAAAGCTATGTTTAGAGTTCACTTCAACAAAACAATTCGAGATTTTATTAAATACACTATGGTAAACAGTCTGCACTTATATAGCACTTTTTTTAACCTTAGTGGTTCCAAAGCGCTTTATGCTGGTTCTCATCCACCCATTCACACACCACTGGTAGCAGAGCTGCCATGCAAGGAGCTATCTCACCATCGGGAGCAACTTGGGGTTCAGCGTCTTACCCAAGGACACTTCGGCATGTGGAGTCACGTGGGCGGGGAATCGACCCGCCAACCCTATGATTAGTGGACAACCCGCTCTACCACCTGAGCCACAGCCGCTTTACTGATCTAGGGGTTCGTAGAGTCACGAGTTCAATCCCATCAACTCCAAACGGCTACTGCTGAGGCCTTGAGCATGGCTGACCATGTGCTCTGTTCTGCATTTTAGTACGTTCGTCCTTACCCACTGCTGTGTTCTCTGAACAGTGTGAACACCATAAAAACGTTTCAGATCAGACCTGAGTTCATCTAAACACAGGCTGCACTTGGATATGAAGTTTGACATTTCATGAAAACCAGTTGTTAGATACGATTTGAAATGTTTTTGAAAGCTGTTTGTCTGAAAAGAAATATTTCGAAATCGCACTGTAAAACTGTCGCGTCCACTTGTTTTCAAAATGCCCCTTAGCAGACTAGCATGTAGCACTGCAGCGGCCCAAAAGGCCTGCGTCCTGATCGATTCATCCGTATAACTTCAGATCGAATCAATATTAACACTTGGAAGATGAACCAATTTTATTTACGGATATTCCTCTGCATCTCTTACTAACTTAAAGAGAATGTTCTGTTGTTAATTCTCCATGTTGAGTATGCAGGAGAATGAGAATAGCAACTCATGGCTACAATAAACCAACAACTGTAAACATCTACTGTAGATATTTTTAACATAATATCATTATAAACATGATCAAATTGTGATTGTGAAGATTCAAATTGTGAAGCTACCTAATTTTCTTAATGTCTGCATGTGTGTGTGTGTGTGTGTGTGTGTGTGTGTGTGTATGTTTTTAACAAAGACTGTAGCTTTTATAAAACACACACACACACACACACACACACACACAAAAAAAACCAAAAAACCTAAAAGAGCCAAAGGTTTCATTTGTTTACTGAGGTTAAGCTTAGGGTTCGATTTAGGTGTAGCATAGCATCAATTAATTAATTAAATGATTATGTTAATAGAAGGTTGTCACAAGGATAGTCAGACAAACATGTGTGTGTGTGTGTGTGTGTGTGTGTGTGTCCATTTATGCACAGCATTTATCTGTGCACCACAGTACTGAACAAGACATGCTACAAATTATCATGCCGTGTGTATGTGTGTGTGTGTGTGTGTGTGTGTGTGTATGTAATTTGCTCCATATGAGCAGAGCTGCTGGGTTATGGTTTATTATGGCAGGACTCGGAGTGGGAAACTGGCCAAAACACTGCGGTAGGTTCTCACACACACACACACACACACACACACACACACACACACACACTGATACAAACACACAGTTACCTGCCCTGACATGCGTCAATCAAAAACAGCAAGTTGAGACGAAGGTGACCTTTGACCTTTTAACAAGAATAATCAAAGCCCGTGTTAATTTGAGAGCTTAAGGAAAACGGGCCGTTTTCATTTCCCATTTCAGATGGAAAACTTACTGCGTGATTTCTAAAACTTCTTGAAATTATGTGAATATTCCAAAAGAGGGATTATGAACAATAATGATAAAGTCTAAAAGTCCAGACATGTCATGTATTTTTTACCTAACAGGCACCCTAAGCAAAATTGGATCGTCTGAAGTTTGCTTCTTTAACTTTGCACCAATGCTATGAAGCTATTGTAGCTAACATGTAATGGAAGTCTATTTCAGCAATTTCATTAATTCACTTATTTCATCCAATTTCCATCCATCCATCCATCCATCCATTTTCTATACAGCTTATCCTACAGGGTCGCGGGATACATCCAATTTTATATATTTTTTAAATACATGGCCAAACCTTCATCGTTACTCTCATTTTCAAATACATTCATCTGTAAAATAGCAAGAATAGCCTGTATTTACACATTCAAGTCCAGTCCGGAGCTATAATATCATCCTCGTTACTTTCAGCTTTAGAGGTTTTTTCCCAATCTGGTAAAACAATTAGTGCATTTTAACATCTGTGTGTCTCACTGTTCACAATTATTGGGTTCTTATATAAGACTTGTTATGTCTAGTTTGTCCTCCTTTGTCTAGCTCTCCATCAAATGGTCTAAAGATGGTCAAATTCAATGTGCTCATCGACAGACCGCATCGTCCAGTTGATCCTGTTTACAAAACCAGAGGAGAGAAGAATAGCAAGCCGGAAAAATCAGAAGTCTCGAGATATATTAGGACAGGAATAGTAGAAATAATAGTCATAACAGCGATAATAGCAACGGATGGCCTGTGTAGACGTCTGTAATAACGCAATCCAGGACGCCGTGAAAATGATTTATCCAGCGCAGAACGATGCCCGTTACTCCGATTTTTCACTGCGGGCCAAAACTGTAAACACGGTTTCTGTGTGAAAATACACAAATTACACGTGTAAACACACGCGGCGCAGATGTGAATTCCAAAACGGCGTCCGGAACGTGATTTGTGTGTTTTGCCGCGGCGTCGTGTTTAGCGGACGCGGCGGGAGAAAGCGCCGTGTATTTCTCGCCTGATTAAGAAACGCTGTCATTTACCTCCCATCGTCTCCCTGATGAGCTGACACGCTCGCTCACAATCTTTCCATCCTCATCAGCTTCTACTAACATTGCTTTCCTTCTTCGGCTTGAACGCTTTCAAAGTTGTGAAACTTTGTAAACTTTGGATTTTTATTTATTTATTTATTTTATTTTTTTTGAGTTCTAAATAATATAAACGACTTCAGTCGATCGTCGAACCTCCCACAGCTCGGAGGGGTTTGTGTTTCAGCTGCTGTGGTCACGCGCCTCTGCTTTTCTGTCCGCAGGAGAATCGACAGGCGTTAAAATCTTCTCTCTGTGGTGTTCGTGGCATCTTTAGCAGCTTTTCAAAATGACCTAAATTTATTCACAAAAGCGCATTAATATGAACATAAGTAGTATTTGTGTGTTACTAAGTTTCAGGCACTAGATCTGTTCAGTGTGTGTGTTTGTGTGTTAGCGTAACAAAGTGGAATGTACATGGAAGGTAGTTTAAGGTCGATAGAGTGGTCATTAAGGGGTATTTGGAGAGTGGATGGGAATGTTTGGAGTGCACATTTCTTGGAGGGTAGTTTTCTGTTATTGTGCCTTGTGGTCGTTTGTGGGTAGGCAAAGCTTTGTTTATTTGGGATTGTTTGAAATGGTGTGTAGAGGTATTTGGGATGGCAGTTAAGGTGTCGTCTGGGTAGATAAGTCAGTAATGGTGTTAAGGTAGTTGAAAGATTGTAGTTTATGGTAGTTAAAGGAGTTGACTAAGTAGTTTGGAGGATGATTTAGGGTAGTTTGGGGGTATGTAGCAGTGAATCAGATAGTGGAGTCATGGTAGTAGTTTCATGGTTGTTTGAGGGTAGGTAGGGTAGTTTTAAACCAAAGAGTTAGAGGTAGATGGTAAAGGACAGCTAAAGTAGTTAGAGAAGTTGGAGTTGTTGCAGGGGTTGTTGACTGGGTAAATAAATGGTGGAGGGTGTATGTGGATTAGTGTGATTAAGTAAATGAGGGGTTGTTAGAGGTAGTGGGATTGGTGATTAAAGGGTGAAGAGGTAGGTGTAGTAGTTGGGTATTTGGGAGGGTGGTCAGAACTAGTTGTTGCTGGTGAGTGGGGTAGTTGGAAAGTCGAGGATTAGGTAAGGGTATTTGCTATAGCTAAGAGGTAATTGTAAGCGTGGTTGGGTTAGTTAGGATTGGGGAGTTGTTAAATAGATGATTAGTTGGATGATGGAATGGTAGTACGATTAGAGAAGACGTAGAGAAGTAGCCATGTTGGGTTGTTTCAGGTCGTTGTAGCAGTTCAATGAGTGGTTGGGGTCGACAGTTAGTAGAAGAGTTAGTTGGAAGGTAGACAGGGCTAAAATGATAGGTAGTTTTGAGGTCTGTGAGGGTGTACTGATAGCTGGAGGGATCATTGGCGGATAGGTTGACCAGCTGGGTGTGTTTGGGAAAGTAGCCTGGGGTACTTCAGGGGTAGGAGGTTGGTATGTGGGGGCTATTTGGGGTCTTAAAAAAAGCAGCTGGTCTCACTCCCTCATTCAATCTGCTGCTTTTCATCTGCACTGACAGAATGACAGAAGGGAAAAAAAGACATAGAAAAAGAGGAAGAGAGAGATAAAATCCTGATCCCTCTTTTTTTCCCCGCTAAGGCATCTGCAGCTGTGCGGCTCAAGCAGCGCAGAAGACGAACGATCCGCTCGGATTTGAGCCATCTGATCATCACACGCATTTCAGAATATCGTTCTTGTGTTTCTGTGTAGCTCGGCGTCGGTATTAATGCATTCACACACACTCACAAGCAGGCACATATCACATACACACACACAAAAGAACTTTCTCCTGAAGTTGCACTCACATATAGAGTACACTGAGGGTGAGTAGGAACAGATTGCACAAGCTATAAAGAATGGCTACTTTTTTTTTTACTTACTTACTTTAGTGGCTCGTTGGAAGATGAGTGGGAGAAATGGCTGACAGGGTCATTTGGAATATTTGGGGCTGTGATTAGATAGAGAGATAGTTTGGGTGATTACTGCATGGTAGGTTAGGGTAGTTGAGGGTATTTGGAGGAGTAACTTGTGGTGGTTTGTGGGTAGGTAAGCTTAAGTGGTAGTTGGAGTATCTGGGAGTAGTTTAAGAAGGGTATTTTAGGATATTATTGAAGGCAGTTAGTTTTTAGGTGGGATAGCTGGGGCTGTTAAATGGTATTTTAAGTTGAAAGACTAGTTCTTGGTAGTTAAAGGAGTAGAACAAGTAGTTTTTTATCGTATTTTGTGTGTAAGTGGCAGTGGAGTGGATGGTGGTCACTGGGGGTAGTTTGAGGGTTGTCTGAGTGTAGGTTGTATAGTTTTAGGCTGGAGTGGTAAGTGATGGTAGAAGATAGTTGTAGTAGTTAGAGCATTTGTTGTTGGAGAGATTATTGGGCTAGTTGATGGGGTAAGTAAAAAAGGTGGTGGGAGGAGTGGTTAAAATGTAGTGAAGGTGTTGTTAGAGGTAGTTGGCATGATAATTAAAGGGTAAAGGGTTGAATTGGGTATTTGGGAGGGTGGTATCAAATGAGTAGGGAATATGGATAGGTTGGTATAGATAGGGTGTAGTTGGGTGGAGGGGTAATTGGATGGGTCAGTGGAAGTGTGGGGGTAATTTAGGGTAGCTGTTGTTTTGTAGTTGATGTTATTAATTGAACAGATGGAGTAATTGGAGGATGATTTAGAGTAGTTTGGGGGTAAGTGGCAATGGAGTTGATGGTGGTATTTGGGGTTAGTTTGAGATTTGTTTGAGGGGAGTTGGGGCAGTTTTAGGCAGGTTAAGTGGTAGGGTAAGCAATGGTAGAAAGTAATTGGAATAGTTAGAGCAAGTTGAGTAGTTGAAATGTAGAGGAGGGGTTTTTGGAAGTTGAAAGGGTAAGTGAAAAATTAGAGAAGAATATTACAATTAAATATCTGCCAACCAATCACAATTCATGGCCAACCTGCACCCACATAGTGAGCTCTAATGTTATCGGAAACTCTTGTACATGCAGACCAGTGATAGCTGCAGAGAAAGCTATTAAAATTGAAAAGGTGTCTGGTAAAGCAACATCCTAGTCCATCAAGTGAAATTAACGATAGTGGAAAGCCTAAAGGAAAAAAACATCCAAAATCCCAAAAATTTGAACATGTGAGCATCTGCTAAATAAATATGCACAGTTGGTAATTTTTGGTTTTCCCAGTGGGGCACTTAGTATCCACAAAGCAGGGCTTAGTCTGAGATCCTCTGTGTTATGGTATACCTGCTACAGTCACCTTTTAGACTTTGTGTGAAAGACTCAATTTAGATCAGTCAGAAGGCAAACCAGACAAAGCTGAGATACAAAAGCAAGCTGATCCACATTAATGGAGGTATTTGGCAGTGTTTCTGTTTAAACACACTGGAAGCTGCAGGATTTCGTCTGGACTCCATAGCTGTGTGAGGTAGAATGAGGTGGGGGGTCGCTTTGCTTCGGTGGATCTGAAGTAGAACTTATTGATTCCTTCAGTACGCTACGTTCTCCGGCTCTCACTCGGCAAATGCTAAACAGATCCAGGATTCTCATTCAGGCCAAGTTTGTCCATGTCAGTATACAGAATTGCAGAAGCGTTGCCAAAAGCCTCGATGCTAACCTTCTCCAGAAACTCTGGGGAGTCTCATACGTCTCGGTCGAGCTAATTGCACACTCATGAAGAAACGTGTGTCTGTGGGTGGCTTCGGACTTTATGCTAATGGGAATAATACCTGAAATGCATTGAGCTCTTTGGACTGGTAGATGAAATTACCCACATTTACCCAGCTTCCACAAACTGTTTCTTACTTAAATTAGCTAGTATTAAATTAGCAGTTGTACAGGAAGAAAAAATATGTGATGTTAAGAATGCTAATGGACTGTGTTCAGTACTTTGTGTTGTTAGCATGATAACCAACAGTGCACATTGTGCTACATGTGTTATTCTTATAAATGTACAGCTTATTATCAGTTACAAGGCATAGTAGATGGAACAGGATTGCCAACTTCTTGACTTTTTAGACACCTTTCAGAAAAAGCCTAGCAACAAATGAAGCCTAATTGAGTTGGCTTGTGCAAGCCAAGACCAATCACTGATCACAATTGTTCCCAGCGACCAATCACTGATCAATATTGTTTTTACAAAGACCAATCCCTGATTATCATTGTTCACAATGATCAGCCACAGAACACTATTGTTCCTGGTGAACAATCACTGATTACCATTGTTCCCAATGACCAATTACTGACCATCCTTGTTCCCAATGACCAATCACTGATTACCAATTTTCCCAGTGACCAATCACAGATCACCATTGTTCCCAATGACCAATCATGGATCACCCTTGTTCCCAATGACTGTCACTGTTCACCCTTTTTCCCAATGACTATCACTGATCACCCTCATTTCCAATGACCAATCACTGATTCCCCTTGTTCCCAGTGACCATCACTGATCACCATTGTTCCCAACCGCTAATCACTGATCACCCATGTTCCCAATGACCAAACACTGATCAACCTTATTCCCAATGATCAATCACTGTTCACCCTTTTTTCCCCAATGCCCAATCACTGATCACCATTGTTCCCAACAACCAATCACCAAGTGCCTTCAGAAAATCTTCCTTCTTCATTTAACATATTTGAATATTTATTTTACTGATGACTTTTCCACTGAGATGGAGACAGAAAGCAGAAACAATGCTTCAACAAACTCGTCTCATCTCATCTTATCTTATCTGTCTGTTATGTTTTTACACCTCCCCCAATTCTGTGCATGATTAGACAGTTGTTTTGCAGATAGTCCATCATTCGGCTCTTTTTACTTTACAATTGTTTGTGTTTCTCAGAGTGAACACAATCATGTACATTCACATGTCAGTCACAATAGCACAAACATGCGCAATTTCAGACATTTAGACAATTAGAACTCATGTCATAATACATATACACCGGTCAACATGTTTTTTAACAGCCTCTGTTTACATTTTTTGGTACAAGAAATGGGTTCAAATTCAATATGCTAGAATTAGAAAATCTAGGGGAAATAGGTAGTCCTTAAATACAAAGATTTAGGGATTTGATAGAATACTTGTGGAATTTTTCCCTTATTTATTTGCCAGTAGTGGGTAAATTATAATAAAAGTAAAAATAAATAAATAAATAAATAAATAAATAAATAACCCATGTTGACTGGCTGTGTATACTGGAAAAGTTTGCATACCCTTTAGACAAAATGAAAAAAGACCTTTATAGTAACCTGCCATTAAGTACACTTAGTTTCATTGATCTTCCTTCAGGTTTTTTAGGGGGTTTTTTTTGTCAAGTAAAAATTGGTAAATAGTGTTTGTTAAGATATTAAAAGTAATATAAATCCTAAATCTTACATCTCCCTTTCTGAATATTATATAAATATTTTCTAATAACCTGTATAACTCCTTCCAACATTTTTTATATCCTCTGGAGAGCTTCTGGACCGCGCAACCTGCTCTGCATTATATTCCTCCTGACATATCTGTTTTTATTTTTCCAGATTGTTTGGCAACTCTTTGCCCATTATTCTTGACATATCTGTTATAGCACAGTGCCTTCTTTAAATCAGTTCAGGCGCCTGAGAGGGTCATGGCAAAACTATTTCTGTTTACTTCGCTTGATTTTCCTTGTTTTGGATTGTTGCAGGATACACAAAGGTTTCTGTTTTTGAACATCATAAAATTCACTTATTTCTAGATAGATTGCAAAATAAGTGCATTTTTTCTTTTTTCTTTAAAAAGTTTTGCACTTTAACAAAAGTAATCATGATAATTGGAAAGGATAAACCCTTCATTTCTACTATTATGTCCTAACTATCTGACTGCTCACTGGCTTCTAAGCTGTAGAAATAAATAATATAAATAATAAGGGATATGTAAAGAATATGGCATGCAACAAGGTTATAATGACTCTTAATCATTAATGTGAGGTTCTTCATGGCCGGACATGTAGTGTTTTTTTTTTTTTTTTTTTTGGGGGGGGTTAATGACTCAGAAAACAGATCTTCTGCCTCACTGAATCACATCTTGCTGGAACCAATCACACATAACCGATCCTGACTGATACAAGGCTATAGCATTGAACTTTTCATGTTCATGTGTTTACATAAGCGCGTTAGGGTCACACACACTTACAGTTCGGTGAGGAACGGCAGGTTGTGGAAAGCATTGGGTTGGATTTCGCTGATGTTGTTCATGCTGAGATCTCTGCAGAGACACACAGGGAGGAGGAGGAGGAGGAGGAGTATAAGAAAATATATCATGGTAAACACAGTAAAGACACACTGATTATAAATATTTAAAAGTAAACCAATCAGTAAATGGAAGACTATTAAAATCATCATGAACGTACGGACCAGAGGATTCCGGTTTGAGTTAAACCTGGTTGAGATTAACGTGATTCAGAAACATAGCTATAACATAGTACAGGAGTGTCTCCTAATTTAAACATCATAATAATAATAATAATAATAATAATAATAATAATAATACAGCACTTTTCACTTTTGAGTCCGCAATCCCAAAGTGCTTTGCATAAATATAATACAATCCACAATCGTATAAGGATTATAGGACAATAACCTGAAAATGAAAGAGAAAAAAAATGAAAAGCAAAACAAGGAAACGGAGAAAAGATATACGGTAAAAGATGTTAGTACAAAATGAAGAAATAACCTTATTTTCTTCTTTTTATATGTTTTGTTTCTCTCATCCTTTGCTTATCGAACCTTTTATAATAGTTTTCGTTTTCTTTTCTCCATCTCTTAGGGGCTTTAAAAGTCCCCCTAAAAAAAGTGCTTAATTGCCTTATGATGAGGGGTCATGCTGGTGCGTTCATAAATTTAAAAAAAAAAAATCACAATTAATAAAGCAAAAACTAAAATCTCAATAGATTTGACTGCTGAGTGACAGTTAGCTATAAATAAACCAGTTTGAATAGGTATGGCTTTAATCTGGATATAATCTGAACCAGAACCTGAATAATGTATAAAATAAGATCTACAAATGTTTTAAAAGTTGCTCTTTCTCCCAGGATCACCGTCTCTACATGTGGAGCCTCTGACACATATGATGAACTGCTGCTGGACTAACACCATCTCTCTCTCACTCTCTTTCTCTCTCTCTCTGTGTTTCATTTCCACCATCTCCTGCACCTTCAATCCATCTCCATGATGTGACGAAGACTGCAGAGCATCTATTACTGTTTGTGGACTAATTACACAACCTTGTTCTCACATTTCATGCCAGAGAAGGTCATTGCCCAGAAGGATCCGGATCCTAATTAAAGCATCTGAAATCTGGAACTGTCTTTCCATTATTCTTGTCTTTCCCAATTTCCCATCTCATTAATTAACATGATGCAGATGCGGGGCCTGGACTTCCTGACGGGGGAGAAATGATGAAGAACGTCGCTCCTTCGCTGATGAAAGGCGACGTATCGCGTTTCAGCCTTTTATCGCCTTGATTAACGGCCCAAGCCACTCGCACCGCACCTGTAAGATGTGACCTGGGCCATCTCGATGAGAAGTTCTGGAAAGAAAGAACGACTTGGTCGATCTGGCCCAAACCGGTCCGAACGAAACATGTGGACTCGATATCAAAGACGGATGGCGCGCACTAGCGCTTTTTTACCATCCATCAGAGAAAACAAGAAACATGGAGAGAGAGAGAGAGAAACTTTCCATTGTGAATCATTGTTCGGCAGCTGGTAATTTTTCCTTTCTTTCTTTCTTTCTTTTTTTTTATTACGTGTGTGTGGACAAGGTCAGGTTTCTCAGGGTTGTTTTCCAGATGTTTTTCTACCTTCTGTCTAATCAAGCCAAGTTCTTTCTGTCTTTAGAAATAGACAGTTCGGAATAGACACCTTACCCATCATGCTTTGTGTTTGCCTTCGTGAAATGTAGTCTTAGTTTTAGACTGGCGCTACGTCGTGCGTGTAGCTTTATAAGTAAGCGAAGCGTATAGCCACCATTGTAGCATCAAACCACACATGATTTTGTTTCTATGTGCATTTTGTACAATGCTAAATGTATCAAACTGTACTGTTCCTTGTCACTGAGGTGGTACGTGGAACCCCTAAAAATAATTTTTAAAGGTGTAACGATACATACTAAGGGTACAACACATGTATGCTTGATGGTTCCACCCTAGCAACAAGGAAAAGTACTGCTTTAAACCTTTATTTCAGAAAGTGCATAATTTTCCCATACGTGTTAGCGACATTAGCTTAGCTCCAGTGCAAAACTAAAGAGAAGCAAATTTTATAAAATTTATACAATGTTTTGGCTGATCGACAACTTTTGTACTGAGGTAGACATTGCGTACATTTCATTTTTCTATAAACTGTTCTCGTCCCGTCCCCCAACCCCCCTCCTCGCAGAACGCCAGTCACTCTGGACTTGATTGGATTACAAATTCTCACATCATATTTAGCAGCCAGGCCGAGCTCTGCGTCTGATTTTAATCTAAACCTTCAGCGTGTGTCAGTTCCCCGAGAGACGTGTGTGAGCCTGCAAGCCATCGCGAATATAACCAAACTGCAACATTACTTCATTTATGTCCCAAAGGGAACTCATAACCGAGACCACCAAGCAAGTGAGGAATAAACGGAGAGGTCTGAAAATATTCATTGCCGAGACTTTGATACTCTTTTATTTATTTCTTTTGTCAGAGTGTCAGGCACGGCGAGGTGAAAAGCTAATTTGCACGGCAGGGCGTCTGGAAAACGTCGTATGGAAAACAGGAGCACGGGAGCACATGCCGGGCTCAACACCGATGCTTTATACTGACACGGTGGCATGGAGTACGCTCAACACAAACCTGTAAAACGGCGGGGAGGATTCTGACTCAAACAAATACAATATCACATGCAAGAGTTGCTATTCATCAGCATGTAGTGTTGCTGAAGTGAAACGTATAGAGTCTGCAGGTTTGATGGTATTTCCATCTAGAGAGGGTTTATAGGAATCACATTGTATTTTGCTGACTCCTCACATCGGGGGATCGAGAGTAATCAAACGTACGTTAACATAACTCATAAGTAATTTTCCAGGTACATATTCATATTCCAAACGTACATATTCACATACACACTCCACGCGCATCATTTAACAATGAAGATCTTCAGTAAGCATTTTATCCTGGCACTTATATAACGCTTTTTTAACCTTAGCGGTTCCAAGGTGCTTTACACTGTGTCTCATTCACCCATTCACACACACACTCACACACCAATGGTAGCAGAGCTGCCATTCAAGGCGCTAACTTGCCATCGGGAGCAACTTTGGGGTTCAGTGTCTTGCTCAAGGACTTTTCGGCATGTGGAGTCACGTGGGCGGGGAAACGAACCACCAACCCTACGATTAGTGGACAACCCGCTCTACCACCTGAGCCACAGCCGCCATCTGGATCCAGAGTCTATCCCAGGAACTCTGAGCATGTGAATACACCCTGTATGGGACACCTTTGGTTTTGGGAGGTCGGAAGCACCTGGAAACCCATGTGGATTATGGGAGAACATGTGAAACTCCAGACAGAAAGTAACTTGACCTTAGGATCGAACCATGGACCTCGCTGCACCACCACCCCACCCATACAGCATACAGAGTGTCTTTTGTGAGCTTTTCTGGCCACAAGCTTCAGAATCTTGAGTCTTTGTGCTCTAGTGTGCAATGTTTTTCAGCTGGAATTGTTGAGATATGCCTCCCACAGAACGACAGAGGCACGGTTTTGTTCACTCCCTTCTTTTATATAAGCAGGTTGCTTTGAATGGTTAATCGTTCTGGCTTTCCAAAGGCTTTACAACCTTTAATGGCTCCTTCAGCAGGACAATCTGAAGAATGCTTTTGGTTGCTATAGATTGAACCTTTTTTTATCTCTTCTCCCCAAAGGTGTACTTACCAAACTTACCAATATGGACGTAAGGCCACGCCCACATTCCCATTCACGGACGTCAAGACAGGCTCAATCGTTTTAGCCCCAATTTTAACCTAATAATTTCAATTTTTGAAATCCCTTTTCTAAGCACTTGTTTAATCTCCATGTTAACATCTCATGTTTAATCTAATCTGCTTCAATCGAATTACGTCACTGCTCAATTACTCGTAGATTTCAGTGCAGCCATTTTCCACAGGCTGTGCTGTCTGCTTACTGTAAGCATGACATGAAACTGCAAGCTACACTGAACACCAGGATTCTATGGATTATAAAAATAAGTAATGAAGTAACTAAAGAAAAAAGAAAGGAAGGAAGAAACAGCTGATGTAGAAAGATTTTTAGACAAATTACGGCACGGTGATCCTCAACAGATTTATGATTTTAATGACTGCGCATTAATCAAAATGTCCGGGGTGAAAAATAGACTCGAAAACCCCAACAGTGACACAACATTTAAAACAAAACCGCCTTTTTCCATAGAAATAGTCATTCATATCCATCAGGATTCTATTGACAGCTTGTTTTATTTGAGTCTATTCCATTGGGTGGTAAATCATATTTCTTCTTTTCTCCCTTACATCTGCTGCTGTTTGTATTGAAATCATTACCAACTAATGCAAACCACATTTGTTTTTGCGGACAGAAATGGGAATTATTTGGATCTGGTTCGAAGAAATGGCCAGTGCTCAGTCTCTGAATGACAAGGACCTACTAGGGTGATTCCTAATAGGAGTAAAACTAGTTCTATACTTCTCCCGTCGTGTTTTGTTGTTTTCTGTGTTCTAACCTGACCTAAATAATCGCGTTGTTCGAGGAAAAGCTCTCGAAAATGAAATCTAACCCCGAATGAAAAGAAGCAAATATATACGTCAGATACCAAATATATTTCGTCTGATCCACTTCAGAGTATACGGAATAAACGAAAGGTTGTTTGCATTTATACCAATCACAGTGCTGTTAAATTCTCAAATCTGATTGGTCAGAATGTGTGCACGGCTTGGAAAGTAGTTCCGGCTGTAACATGCACTTCTAATACATTATGTTTCTATAGTAACAGCTCATGCACAGGGGCTTGTACAATCGACAGCCTAAGACTAATATTAAATGGATTTTAACTTGTCTTTCTAACATTCCACAATATTAAATCTAACTATAAACCTTTATAATGCATGGCGTGTTGCGCTTTAATAAATTAAACATTGTAATCATTGGTAAATCGTTGTGGTTTAAGCGAAATAACACAATCCAGACTGTGCTGTTTTATGAAAATGATGCACTTATTGCACGGCTTGTGCGTTTTGCCGGATCACACCACCCCAGTGTACATTATTTTCCTATAACAGCATGGTCTGGATTGTGTTATTCCTTACATAACAGCATCACTGAAAGTACTTCAGGTTTATACTAATGTGCCTTCTTTAATAAATGAAAAAATGGTAAATGTCGGCATGAGAGGAATAAAGCACTTCAGGGCGTGCTGTTATCGGAAAAGAATCAACTTTGGAGTGCTAAGAGTAACTCCGCTTCATACATGGTCACATGACGCTTGATATATGGTCACATGACCACTGTTGACATCCAGAGCTGTGATTTCGCATGTAAGGACACAACTCATAAGTGGAGTATCAGATCTCCCCCCTCTATTTAGGAATGGTTTGTTCCAAACAACCTTCTTCTTCTTCTTCTTCTTCTTCTTCTCATAAATGACATCAAACACAGAGGTTTAAATGTCACATGGTTCACTAGTAGTGATGAAGAACCTCAGAGACACAAATTCATGATTATAAAACACACAAACGCATGCATTCACTTTGATTTATTCTCAGTAGATGCTCCAAAATGTCCTGGAGGACTGAACATTTCGAGAAATATCAAAACATTTTGGAGAGCTGCAGAAAGCTATAGAAGTTGTATAAGACACGAGGACATGACCAGACTGCTCTGTCGATCGTGTCAAGACACACAGAGTGAAAATAGCCGTCTTTCAAAAATGGTCTTTGAAGTGGCTGTGGAGATTTCGCTCTAAAGTGCACAGGTATGCTTTAATCCACCGTGCCCTCCCACGACAGCTTCCATACTGCTGCAGGAGGGGTTTCAGAGAGTCTCAAACACACACACGCACCGCTCTGTACACACTCTTCTCTGGGCACACACTGAGACATTTTGGAAACAGAACTACTGCAGACATGTCAGTGTTGTAAACTATTGAGTGATTCCGACTACGGGTTACATGATGTTCTCTGCAGCATTATAAACATTAACAGTGTATTATTAGCTTCTCAGTGAACACGGAATTAGTATTCATCCACTGTAAAGCCATCCTGGTCCACCTTAATCTGACTCCTAAAATATTTAAATATTAATTCTATTATTATGCAAAAAAAAAAAAAAAAAAAAAAAAAATGTTAGAAGCCAGAAAATGTAATTACAAGAAGAGTAAAAGAGAAAAGTGAAAAAAAAAAAAAAAAAAAACGACAAAATTGTTATTGTAGTATACTGTAAACATATTAATTATTATTAGTATTAGTGTTAAAAGTTACATTATAATTCTAATTTTATTGTACATAAGAAAATAAAAAAGAATTTCATTCTTTCTTTATTGTTACATAAGAAAACAGTTCTCGGCGTTAAAAAAATGGCTTTTTAAAGATATATTTTGCGTTTACTTTTTATGTACTTTAGATTCAGTTTTCAGTGTAATAACTTTAGTTTTAGGACAGAGTGAAAGTTGTGTCTAGTTTTTACTTACTGTGCTAAATTATTAAATAGTTTAGAAAATTAATAAACAAATGAATTAGTTGAGAATGCTAAGTGTGGGGGGTCGGGGGCGGGGCGGTTTATTTATTTATTTATTTATTTATGTGTTTGTTTATTATGGCATGATTTGGCTTGACTTGTATAATGTAATATGTGTGGGGGGGCATTTATTTATTTAATTTAATTAATTAATTGATTTATTTATTTATTTATTCATGTGTTTGTTTATTATGGCATGATTTGGCTTGACTTGTATAATGTAATGCGTGGGGGGCATTTACTTATTTATTTATTTATGTGTTCCTTTATTATGGCATGATTTGGCTTGACTTGTAATACTGCACTTTGTACAGGATTGTAATCTATACTGTTGCTGTATAGATTGTTTATCCTATTATAAAACATTTCTATCCTGATGTGTGTGGTCTCTTCCAGGATGACTCCAGCCTCATGCACAGACTATGAGGGTTCACTGAATGATTTGATGAGGATGAAAATGATGTAAATCATATGCTATGGTCTTTACACTCACTATAGATCAGACAGTGACAGCAACAGCATTCTTCACTTCCATAATCAAAACACCAGCTAAAGGAAAATCTTTTAGAGAACGGTTTCAGAGACTTGTGGAAGGCACACTGATGCTGTTCTGGTGGCTTTCGGTGGCCCAAACATACTTTATATTGGATCTTTTAAAAAAAAAAAAAAAACGTTTTTAGTTTGTCAGACACGATTGACTACTCAACTTTTACATATAGACTGCCGTTTAGCTAAAACCCTGCTGAAATGTTTAAATATGAATTCAAATCCTAAGGATGCCACACCATCCATCTGAGAGAGAGAGAGAGAGAGAGAGAGAGAGAGAGAGAGATGGGATTGTCATCCTCTCTCTGTCAATCACTGTAACATGAGCCAATCCAAGGTGTCTGCTAGCTCTTATACACAATAGCTGTTTTTACCAAAACAAGCTTTCATTCTTTAAAACTAGACAACATGTAAACGTCTGGCGACGTTTCTCTAAGCTTCTTTGTGCTCGGTGCCTTTCCTGTGAGTCACAACCGTCACACCATGAACAAGAATACAAGAAAACGTTTAATTTTCAAAAGGATTGGGGTTTGAGGAAAAAAAATGGACTATAATTGAAGGATAAAAAAGAGGAAATTGCAGTATAGATTACAATCCTGTTTTGGAGGACGCCGATGAAGTCTCCATGGAGAGAAACCTCAAGTCCTTTATAGGTGAATCAAAGTGTGAAGGATGCAGCTGGTCATCAATCCATCAGCTGGGAACTGGTGGACCCAAAACAAACAAGCCGATATACTGTACCGTATATATTCTGTTCTGAACTGCAAGGCCTTGTCCCACTCTGCCCAAATTCATGAATTCATGTCTCTGATAAGAGCATTCCAAGTGTTGGACGACGTTTGGTATGGAAACGCCTCGTCTTCCTCAGCCGGTCGATGACAGAGCTTCATTCATCATTGCTAGTGGAACAATCTGAACATTGTTGGCATGCATTCTGTTTTTTCGCCTTTCTTCTATGAACACACACACACACATACAGACTCACACACACACTTCCCTGCAGGTCAGGAGACACAGTTCTGCGCTTCAGATGAGACCACCCTGGAGAGAACGGCAGGATTGACTGAACAAAGCCTGCGATAAAGATGGCTAATTCATAGCTACACTTTAAAAGGCACCGGGATGAGGGTTCTCATAACACACCACGCCTGAACACGTAATGTCACTACACACCCAGTGACGGGCGCTGCGTTTCCATCACTCGTGACATTTATGGTGGGTTTTTTTTCCAAATGACTTCACATCCTGACACATAAAAACATATTAACCTCACATACTTTATGTTTCACTAAGAAAGATCTCGATCATTCATCCTATCTTTTGATCTCTTCTCTCACTTCCTGTATTTTACCTTCCCATCCAAATGTAAAAAGCTGTGTTTCTATCACTGACATGATGTCATCAGAAAGCCCCTGTGTGCATTTATACCAATGTACACATGGTTGTTAATTCCATGCGTACTACATACACCTCGGTTTAATACAAGCTGGTTGTTTTGTCCTTTATTATAAGAGATTGTTATAGGGAGCATGGCCATGCAATAGTAGCTCACATGGTGAATATGTATTCTGTACCTATGCTAGGAACTCAATAACTAACTACAACCTGCAGAAACGTCTATTCTCTGACAAATCCTTTTAAACGTCATCTATATTTTATTATTTAAGATGATAGAGAAGAGGAAGTGCTTCCTGGAGTGTCTTTTCACTCAAGACAAAGCAGAATCTCTTTCTGTCCATAAAAAGTACTGTCATGATGAATTTGGATTGGGATTAAAAATTCGAGAGATCCTCTGGTAATAATACATCACTCCACCTCTCATGGAGAACTAATGCCCACTGAATAGGGCAGTACTCATGGGCTGCGTCCCAAATCGCATACTATTATTATTAAGTAGATTAGTAGTGGCAGTAGTGGCTCAGTAGTTAAAGGCTCTGGGTTACTGATCAGAAGGTCAGGAGTTCACGCCCCAGCACTGCCAAACTACCACTGTTGGGCCCTTGGGCAAGGCCCTTAACCCTCAATTGCTCAGGTGTATAAATGAGATAAATGTAAGCCGCTCTGGATAAGGGCGTCTGCCAAAAATGATAGAAATGTAAATGTAAAGTTGTGTGTCAGAATAGCAAGCAACCTGTAATACATGATAGACAATATGGTCAGGTGTCCACTTTCCTTTGGCTATCACACCCATATGTGGTTCTTCTTCAAACTCTTGCCACAAAATTGGAAGCACACAATTGTATAGGATGTCTTTGTATGCTGTAGCATAAGAAGCCCAAACCTGTTCCAGAATGACCGAGCTCCATGAAGACATGATTTGCCAGGGTTAGAGTGGTGGAAGTGCCATGCACAGAGCCCTTTCCTCAACCCCAGTGAATAACTTCAGGATGAACTGTAACGCCGACTGCTTGCCAGACCTCACCAATGTTCTTATGAGTGAACGGGTCAATCTCCACAGCCATGCGCTAAAATCTAGCGAAAAACCTTCCCAGAAGTGTGGAGGTTATTATAACAGCAAAGGGGGATTGTCAGGTGTCCACAAACATTTAGCCATATAGTATATCTAGAATGCAGTAATAGTTCAATAAACCTTCTTTCCCAGTGATTATATCCCAAATTGTCAAAAGATATGTACATATCAGTTCATTTTTATGTTCAGTGAAGTTGCTACAAGGAAACATTTTGGTATCTAGCAATGTTATATAGAATGACTAGCTAACTGGCGCATGTTGTGGTCACTGATGTATTGCAAAGAGCTAGCATTAGCTATAGTATCGGTGCTCTGATTCCCTCCCATCTCCCAAAAACATGCCAGTTGGTAGATTGGCTACACTAAATTGCCCCAGGTATGAATGAATATGTATGTAGGTGTGTGTGGGTGTGTGTGTGTGTGTATGTGTTGGGTCTTGGGACGGACTAGTGTCCCATCCGGGGTGTATTCCTGCCCCTCATCCAGTGTCATTGCTGTTACGCACAATTACTTCTGGCTGAAAAACAATTCCAAATGCACACACTAATGTTGTATTGCAAAGAAAGGAACCTGTCGAAGCACTGAAAGCCATACTTGTTTATTCAATTACTGAGTATGGAAGCATTAAAGAAACCCTTTTGCACCTTGAATGGTGGGTGGAATAAACGCCCATGCAGCGCGTCCTCAATGAGAGGCTTCAGGCTAAAATTGGTTGCTTATGTTACATAAGTTCTGTCCTCATAAATAGAGCGGAGGTAGATGAGCTCGAAGAGTCTGAAAGGGAATGCGAACCGGATTGACCGTGACAAAAAGAGGACGAGCAGAAAAGTAGGTGAAAGGAAAAGAGCGACATTGTTTGCTCTTCCTGTGGTGGTGAAAAGGTGGTGTGGATTAGCATTGTGCTCACACAGACACAGGAAGGGCAAGGAGACAATACACACTTCCCCTCCTTCTGTTTTTAAAGCAGAGTCTCCCTTTTCTCCTTTTTTGATGCACCGTCAAGCTTCCTCAGGTTTGTCTGCTCTCTTTTGTTGCTGCTCTCTTTTCACCTGAGTTTATGACACATCGCACATACACACGCCGGAAAGGGAGGGAACGATGGAGGAGGGAGAAGAGGAGTGCTGTCTTTCTTTCATGTGTTCCATTTAAAGAGAGAGAGAGAGAGAGAGAGAGAGAGAGAGAGATGTCTGGGTGGTTAAATGGGATGTTTAGTCTGTGGATACGTCATGGGAGCTGCGTTTTACACTCCACTCTCCCCTCAGGGCGCTGGAAGGATGAACTGAAACACACACTCACACACACATGGCTGGAATTACTTATTATTATTGCTCATCATCATTTTCAGTGAAGCCTGATCCCTCGGATGAGTAACTCTGAGCTCTGTTTCCGTGTCACTGCGGCTCCTAATGTTTTCGCTTCAAGCGACATGAAGGAATCAAGAACTCTTTATTCGCTAAATGTACAGGAAACACGGGACTCAGCATAGGAACATGCAACATATTAACCATACGCTTACGTCATACCACGTACATTTAGTAAGGACGTGTGCACTGTGTCAATCTGGCAGTGACTTGATACAACATGTAGGGTTTGTGTCCTTGACAAAACTTAACAGCGGCAAGTCGTTGGCTAGCATTTCAAGCATTTCTGTATTATTACCTTTTATTTTTCTGTATTATTACCTCTTTGATATCCCTTTTATATAATTAAAGAGTAAAACACCTGTGGAGGAACTGAAAATTCCGTAGCTGAAGCTGTTAGCTCTGTCGTTCTCTCAACTCTGTTAGCGTTAGTCTTGTCTGTAGTTCCACATCAAAGAGCGTCTAGAAGCCATAGTTAGGACGTTAGCAGTGCAGCTCGGGCCCAGAGTAAGGTGTTTTAGTGTTCCAGACTCTGACTCAGAAATGATTGACTGGCATCTGTACAGTTTCTCTAGACCATTAAATCGCTGCCAATCAGACCACAGCTCCTGCCTCCAGTGCCACTTATTTAGATGATTGTTTTACCCAAAGCAACTATAGTTGAACTGTAGTTGATGTTTAAGGATCTTGCTCATGTTTCCAGCTGTAGCAGCTTTGTAATGCTAAGACTTGAACTCACAAGCTTCTGATCAGGTGTCCACAACTTTAACCACTGAGCCACCACCAATCAGAACACAGCTCCCACCCCCCACTGCCACTGTAACCAGTCAGACCACAGCTCTGGCCTCCAATGACACTCATTTGCTTATTTGGTTTTATGATGGTTTTATCCAAAGCAACCTACAAGGTTTAAGGGTCTCGCTCAAGAACTGTGGCAACTTGGCAATGCTGGCATTTGAACTAGAAACCTTCTGGCATCTAGGCTTACCCCCAGTAACCAATTAGACCACAGTTCCCACCCCCCGGTGCCATTGTAATCAACAGGTGTGTTCGACTTCGGCTGCGGCTGAGGTAACCGATCAGCGAGAGTTGCTGCTTGCAATCGGGGGAGGAGTTGAAAATGGAGCCATCAAGTCGGACACTTTCTGCTTCCCGTAGTGATGCTCACACGGTGTTTGCTTTCTTTATCGAAGTAAAAAATTCTAACCGGCATGCACTGCTTCAAGTCAGCTGCCGATCAGTCTCTGCAATGCCGCATGAAGTCGAACACACCAAATTAGACCACAGTTCCACCCCCCACTGCTGCTGTCACCAATCAGATCACAGTTCCAACCACCAGTGCTGCTGTCACCAATCAGACCATAGTTCCACCCCTCAGTGCTGCTGTCACCAATCAGACAGCTCCCACTCCCTAGGTCCAGTGAAAGAAATTGGACCACAGTTCCATCCCCAGTGCTGCTGTCACCAATCAGACCACAGTTCCCCATCTCCACTGCCACTGTAACCAATCAGACCACAGCTCCTATCTCCAATCCCACTTATTTGGCTGAAATTTTCTATCCAAAGCAACTTACAAGTGAGAAAGGGTACAACTGAACAAATGGGGTTTAAGGGTCTTACTCAAGGACCCAGCAGTGGCTGCTTGTTCATGCTGGAATTTGAACTCACAACCTTCTGTTCTGTTGTGCACAGCCTTAACCACTGAGTCACCACCAACCAGACCACAGCTCCCATCCATACTGCCGCTGTAACCATCAGAATCAGAATCAAACCAGACCGATTGGCAAAACAGAACATTGTTTGCCGTTTCATCGGGTGATTGCAAGTTGAAATCCCGATGATGCCACAGCCATCCTTGGCTGGGAGCCAGGCAGCAAAATGTATTGTGCTCTATTGATGGGAAGGATGGCATTACTCTCCCCATCAATCAAAGTGACACTAGCCAATCTATACATGAGCTTCTACGAGCTCATGTATATGCTTTCCTCCAAGTGTGTTAAGCTGCCCTGTAATGCAGAATGTGCAACAGTTTGAGATGTGATTAGCTAACTTCACGTGTCATGGAGGAACTATATGCTTGCCCCACCCTCCCTGGTTATTAGCTGTTGTGTGCTAGTGAAGAGCTGACTGGTAGGTGGGACTTGGCGAGAATAAATGAGAGAAAATCATTAACACTTTGGTAAAAAATATAAATATTTACAACAGACACTTTAGCATAGTGACTAGTTATATCTATTTTGTCACTACACACCAGCAATGATCACCAGTAATAGTATGCAATACACCAATCCATGCTATATATTTTCTGTATGCCCTTGCAAACCGCACATCTCCACACTCACATATAAGGCTGCTACATCTCTGGCCAGCATCCTTTCTAAATCCACCCTTCTACACACACAGAACAGATCATCATCTCCATTTACATAAAGACAAAAGAAAATGCTGTTTTAAGCAGGATGTACAGGTGAAGCGTCATGACATGTGACAGTAACTATAGGAAGTGGAATGAGTGTATGAACCACTGAGTATCATTGAACCATTGCGTATGAAATCTGTCTAAATGCCCAGTATGTTTTATTTTCGCTACAAGGCTAATAGTGCTAATGTACGCTAACAGGTATGAGACATTTCCAACAGTGGAACTGTACGTGAACTAATTCAGAAAGTATTACGTGCTAACAGTCTAAGCCAATAAAAACAGTTAGTGATTTTGATAAAAGTTTATCTAAAAACAGGACTTTATTATTGTTGACACTTGGATTTTGTACACTGCTTCGTAGTAGTCTACAGTAGCGATGTGGATCTGGGTCGTTTGCAAATCAGGAGCAATACTTTAATTCATGAAGGGTTTAAGGTAGGATTGGGAGGAAATGTGGAATCCTGATGTTGTTACACACAAAGAACTTCAGTCTTTAGAATATGAGACGCATTTCAAGTATCCGGCTGTAGCCGGTTTTAGTCTTGTGTCGGGAAGATGATCCATTACTCCTGACAGGTAAGCTGTGTTACAGCCTGATTCTCCTCAGGCACTAATGATATTTACTCTGCGGCTCCCTCCTAATTTCTCTCCCCCTTAACCGCCCCCCCTCATTCTTTCCCTCGCTCTCGGGTGGAACGGAAGCTCCTAGTCTTTGATGGAGACATCCAGAGGGTCTTAACCCCCCTTCCTCCATTCCCTCCCCCCCCATCCCATCATGCACCACACATTCCTCCACATCTGTTCTCTTGTCATCGACTGTATCCGTGAGCTCTGTCTTTGCACCTCATTCACTGCAAACATGTTGGGCATGTTTTTCTTTTCTCCAGCATGTAATCCACTCCTACTTTTCCCTCCCAGTCTTTGATGCCACTGTAGGGATTTGAGGAAGCATTAAGTGTCATTAACAGCAGCTCTGTTTATATCACCTGCCAAATCTCGGTTGAATGTGAAATGAATGGACTTCATTCAGCTGGAATGTCTTTCCCTTCTTCTTCTTCTTCTTCTTCTTCTTCTTCTTCTTCATCTCATTAATACTTTTTTTTTTTAAATTGGGTTTCAGGTCTGAAATTTTTTCCCTCCAAAACATACTGATGGAATTTGAATCTTGCCAGTTCCTGATGTTGTAATGGGTGTTACAGCAGCAGATTTATTCATGTAAACTCACACTCACTGCAACTTCACAGTCATTATAATCCTAACACACTTTCATTCATTCTCTATTCACTATACATTATAGTGCACTATTTGGGGTGCAGCCATTTTGTAATGTTGTCCGAATTCTTGTCCGAGTTACAATCCTGTTATATTCCCTGGATAGTGCACTATATTATTACCCATAATGCACTGTAAATCTAATGTACACTACTAGCACACTAAATTCCACAAAAACACCTGTATATAGTGAATTAGCGACTAAGCGATTTTTTTTTTACCTTCTTCTTTTCTTCTTCTCCTTGTATAACCCTTTTTTATTTATTTATTTTTTTTACACATTCTACAGATTTTCAGTGGAATACGAACATTTCCAAAAGACCAGACTGAATTTTGAGGAAATCCAGCTGCCATCTTATGACATCATAGTGTGAATTACAGCATCTGACCAATCAGCAAATTTATTTTTCATTCCATTTCTTTTTCTTAATCGTTCTCTTCTATTCTTCCCATTTTTGTCCTTCATTCTCTCTCTCTCTCTTACTTTATTTCTCACTCTTCTTTTTTTTCTTTCTTTCTTTTTTTTTTTTCTTTCTTCCTGTTTTTGTCCTTCATTCTCTCTCTCTCTCTTACTTTTTTTCTCACACTCTTCTTTTTTTTCTTCTTTCTTCTTGCGAAAAACAGGACAGGTAAAAAATGTTCTGAAATTGTAGCCAAAAAATTGAATATTTTATCTCATTATAAATATGTTTCAGAAATTGTAGACATTCTCATTAGATCTATAGCTAATTCAGGTTGTAGATTGTTTCCTTGATGCGTTTTATTATTATAAACACTTTGTTTACTCTTTCCAATATTTTAAACGTAAACAGGTAGAATAATTGTGACTACTCGTGATGATCGTTTTAGCCGTTGTCGTGCGGCCCTGCGGTATACCGATATCATACCGATATCTTGTCGTGACCCTACTCTTCTTTTCCTGACCACATCATCTTGTCATCGAGTGGCGTCGTGCTCTTCCTGTTAATCCCTCAGCTCTAATGGGACTCACTTAGCCAAACACGATTGGTTTGAGGACAGTCCAGTGATTCCATAAAGCCCCCTTTGTGTTTATGAAGAATAGGGTGTGACGATTCAGCTGAGGCCCATGCACAAGGATGAATCTGTACAATGTGAACGCACACTCGAGCCGGACAGAGAAACGTACTGTCTTAACCCCATCTGTTTTGACCCAAAAGTGGAATTATACTGCAAATTGCAGGTCTAAATCCACATGTTGCTCACCTCTTCCTTAAGCACTTGAACAAGCACTAAATTCACACAGCTTATTTTATTTAGTAAGTTCCTTAATTGATCCATCCATCCATCCATCCATCTTCTACCGCTTACTCCTTTTCAGGGTCATGGGGAACCTGGAGCCTATCCCAGGGAGCATCGGGCACAAGGCGGGGTACACCCTGGACAGGGTGCCAATCCGTCGCAGGGCACAATCACATACACACACACATCTTAATTGATTGATTGATTAATAATAATAATAATAATAATAATAATAATAATAATAATGCTCATTGTCCTGTTTTAAAGCAGTGTGTAATGATTTCGACTAGATCTACACAAAACTCTAAAGTGGCACCTATTAGCTTCCATTTATTTGCGAGAACTATGAGATCACACTTCCTCGAGGTACACATCAACCCACAATACACAAACACACACACACACACACACACACACACCTCGGCCACCTTTGTTCCTTTAACGGGAACAGGAATATCGCAGTGGCAATGAGGTCACCATCCTCTTTGTCTTTCTCCTCGCTGTCTGTAAGCTGTTGTTACAGGTGAAACCTTATGCTACTACTTTTGTCCCGGCCGCGTTGTTAACGCACCTTTGTTGACTTCTCCTTTCCACTTTGCCTTAGTTAAGTCCCCTTGAACATCTTACTTACTTTCTTCAGCTCGGGTGCTTTCTTTAATATTCTCCCTTTGTTATATTTAAAATTCCTTTGGGCATCTTAAGGGCTGTTCTAATACTTTGTGAACTCAAGTGAATCGGGATTGGGTTGATGTAAGACTTCGGAGGAAGAATTTACCCAGAAGGCCCTGCTGTGATCAAAGGTGGATTCTTTAGAAAGAAAAAAAAAATACTACAGTATACACTGCAGGTCAAAGGATATGACTGTAAGACAAATCTCCAGTTTTATGTTTCCGTAAAGCAAAAAAATCCAAACGATTGGTTAAAATGAGTCCTCTGACCAATCCAATGCCACATGTGGTCTGACGTTTCTTCACTTCCCCACTCACAACTTTAGTTCCTACCTGCAGTTTGTTCCTATTTACTGTTTGACATGCAAAAATGGAAGTAAAAAAAACCCAAAAAACTTATAACCACGATTTCACCTTATCCTCTCACGTTTAACCATTCATAGAGACGTACAAAGAGCAATAAAGCTTGGAAGGAAGTAGCAATCGTATTGTATGTACGTTGCTAGTATATTTAGCTTGCTTTGCTAATCTGCCAGCAAAGATAGAACGAAGCCGAGCACGTAACGTGAATCAAAACGCAACCAACTTTCACACTGATAAGTGCAAAATTTGTTTCTAACTAGATAGCTTCAGATGGTATATATAATTTTTTTTTTTTTTTAAATGACATATAGTACACACAACAACAGTACCAGACACCCCATGTAACAGAAGTGACTTGTTTCCTGCTAGTGTGTATGTACCGTTAGGTATTTGATGGAACACCTGGTTAATTTTTATTTTCATATTTAATTGCCAATAGTGGGCACACTGTAATAAAACATTATAAAAGTGCTAAAAAAAAATTTAAAAAAATAAAAACCTTTGACTGACACTGTGTGTAATGTATATTTCATGAAAATATATTTCAAAACTCAATTATTTGATTGTCTGTGTTCAGATTTTTTGTGTTTAGGTATTATTTTACTATCAAGGTACACAATTTGCCTTCCTGCCAGTTTAAATCCGATCTAATGGCGAGCCGATATGACTAAAGGAACCTGAGAGTAAAAATCATGGAGAAATCTACCGCTGAGGTTAAGCGTGTGGTGTAGGAATTCCACACTTCAGCCTCTTATGTTTTCTAATCAGTAATAAAATGTAGAGCAGAAGCAGAATTTCAGATCTGAAAACATTCGACTGGTGCTGAACCGATGTTGTTATTTTCCGAACTATGCTGGATTATTACGGAGGAATAATAATGTAGGAAAATGGCAGCATGACATCTGCTTATTGTCATGTTCAGCATGGGAAGCGTGAGGAGACTCGACCGGAGTCCAACGCAGATGGGAATCATTAACGATCATTTGATTAACAAAGCCCAAACACGCACTTCAGAGTATCTACTAATATGAAATATAATTTGAGATGTCATTGTTAGAGACTTTTCCAGATACCACACACATTCTGAACGGAGGTTTGTGATGGACAGCTGGCAGAGCGCTAGTGCTGCTAATAATCGTGATAGCGTCATAACCAGTAATATGATGTGGAGTTAATGTTCTGGGGTTTTTTGTCATCGGTTTTAGCGTAGCCAACCATATGAGTATGGTTTAAAGGTTCTGGGAAGCAAAATTTTTAATTGCTTTCTGATCATGTTAATGTGGAGGGTTTTTGTCACAATTTGTAGTATAAATTGTAGCCAATGTCAAACTTACCACTATAAAGTGGGCGAGGCTACCATCACCACTGACATCACTGATGTTGCTCCAACACAACTTTTATCAAAACTATGAGTTCCAGGCATGTAAAATGTAAACTGAAGAGTGAATGATAACGGATCTAAGGCTAATCTAGCAAGTGCATGTTAACCTACTGAGTATAAGCATACTAATATAGCTGGGAAATATTGTGAAAAACTATTTAAAACATTTCTAGGTAGTAAAAGTTACCCTAACAAGTCAATGTTAACCTTTTAAGCAAAAGCTGATGTAACGGCTAAGAGCTAACCTAGCAAGCAAAAGCTGATGTAAGGGCTAAGAGCTAACCTAGCAAGCAAAAGCTGATGTAACGGCTAAGAGCTAACCTAGCAAGCGAAAGCTGATGTAACAGCTAAGAGCTAACCTAGCAAGCAAAAGCTGATGTAATGGCTAAGAGCTAACCTAGCAAGCAAAAGCTGATATAAGGGCTAAGAGCTAACCTAGCAAGCAAAAGCTGATGTAAGGGCTAAGAGCTAACCTAGCTAGCAAAAGCTGATGTAAGGGCTAAGAGCTAACCTAGCTAGCAAAAGCTGATGTAAGGGCTAAGAGCTAACCTAGCAAGCAAAAGCTGATGTAACAGCTAAGAGCTAACCTAGCAAGCAAAAGCTGATGTAACAGCTAAGAGCTAACCTAGCAAGCAAAAGCTGATGTAACGGCTAAGAGCTAACCTAGCAAGCAAAAGCTGATGTAAGGGCTAAGAGCTAACCTAGCAAGCAAAAGCTGATGTAACGGCTAAGAGCTAACCTAGCAAGCGAAAGCTGATGTAACAGCTAAGAGCTAACCTAGCAAGCAAAAGCTGATGTAATGGCTAAGAGCTAACCTAGCAAGCAAAAGCT
>JANDJT010000050.1:23814403-23828589 GCA_024331685.1 Stegophilus panzeri
ATAATAATAATAATAATAATAATAATAATAATAATAATAATAGATGATAGCTGATAAGATGTGTATAATATGGTTAATAAGAGACAGAGTCACACACCATTAGTGCAGCCGCTGTGAGAATCATTTGCATGATTGGCACATAGATATGGGGGAATCCACACAAGGCTCAGTGTGTGTGTGTGTGTGTGTGTGTGTGTATAAAAGCACAGCAGGTGTACGTTACAGGTGACTCTCTCCGCTTTTCACTGGACTTTAGCTGCTCATATTATTCATTCCATCTCAAACTGAGAACCTTACACGGTAACATCACACATATAAACACTCTCTCTCTCTCTCTCTCTCTCTCTCTCTCTCTATATATATATATATATATGTGTGTGTGTGTGTGTGTGTGTGTATTCACATGTGGTTAATTTTATTTATATTTTATCAATTTTAATGTTTATCCTAATTTATTATCAGAATTTACTCAGTAATCATGTGGTCAATCCAAACACCTTAATTCAAACTTAAACATTTTTAAGTTTTTCTTCTTCTTCGTCATCTTCCTCTTCTTCTTCTTCTTCTTCTTCTTCTTCTTCTTCTTCTTCTTATTATTATTATTATTATTATTAAGTTTAATTAGTGAATTATTTAATTAAGCATTTAATTATTAGGTTTCTTTACTTGTAAAATGTATTGTAATATAATCATCTATTTCGTCTTTAATTTACACTGATTTTAAATCTATATATTCATCCAATCATTAAGTGTTCTGCCTTAAAACATGTCTTTAGTCTTTAAAACTTTTTAGCATTTAATATTTAAACTGCATCTTAATTTCAATTCAATCTTAACATTCATTAAAACGTTCATCAATTTCATGATTTATTTATAACTTGTGATTCAGTAACATTTCTTCAGTCACTTTATGTATTATAACATTATACATATTATACAATTGTTCGTTGTAAATATTTTGTTTTCGATTGAATGCTAAGATTTCATTTTAAAAATCATCGATCCATTAATAACATTGTCCTGTGCTCAGTTTTAGGATTTATTTATTATTAATGTTTCTTCGTTATACCATTAGAAATGTTTACTCTTCATGATTAACCTTTATTAGTATATTTATTATAAATATTAGTACATGGAAAAGCGTTTACGTTTACTCAGAATTAACTAATCAAGCTAAATTAATCTTTTAATGCAATTTTTTAGCATTTAATTAAACTTAACATTTATTTATATGTAGCATTTATTTCACATGATTATTTATTTAGTATTAACATTTGTTAAGTATTAACACATTAACACATCTTGAATCTAACATGATTGATTGATTGATTGATTGATTGATTGATTGATTAAGACCTTGCATAATCTGTAACACGTGTTCAAACCTAAGAAATATATACTCTTGTTCAGTTCTAGGTAAATTAACATTAACATTTATTCTTATTACTAACGTGTTCAGTGTTGATGTGTGTTCATACTTGATGTTGTGAGCATGTGTTTAAATCTTAATGGAGACCAAACGTCTTCACGAGGTTAAGAATATCTGACAGGTTTGACGTTGTGGGGACATTTGGCTGGTTCTCACTGGGAAAACTGTGTGTGAGAGATGAAGTGTGCTCTGTTTGCATTCCACTCTGCTAGATGAGATGAGATGAGATGAGAGATGAGATGTGTGTGTGTGTGTGTGTGTGTGTGTGTGTGTATGTGTGTGTGTGTGTGTGTGTGTGTGTGTGTGTGTGTGTGTGATGTTGGAATCTCTCCATGAGGACCAAATTGTCCCCATAATGATCTTTTTGATCTTGTAGGGACATGCCTTTTATTCCAATAAAGCTTTTACTTTAAATAATAATGAAAGATCCAGGGTTATAATCAGGGTTAGGATTAGATTAAGGTTAAGGTTAAGTTTAGTGTTAAGTGAAAGCTCAACATTAACTACCTACAGTAATACATAAGTCAGCAGAAATACCTCACAAAGATAGAAACACAAATTGTGTGTGTGTGTGTGTGTGTGTGTGTGTGTGTATGTTTTTCAGGGGGTGTTTCACAACGTACAGCATGTTGGCCAGCCTCGAACCGGTGAGTCTTAGTTTTATCGTTTCAGTGTGAAACAAACATCTGCAAATTTCTTTATACGGCACATTTAAAAACCAACTCATTTTTATACAGCACATTTAAAAACAATTTCTATAATTTTTATCTCATAATGGGAGATATTAGATAAAGTGACTATATTAAAGACATTTCCGTTTGCTAAGAGCATTTTTTGTTGTTGTTACTTTGTTTTTGCTTTGTATCAAATCATTTCAAATGATTCTGCGATCATTTGGGAGTTGCAGCATTTCCTGCTGTTTGGTGTCAGTAGCTGTGACTCAGCTCACTATAAAATTTAAATATAACAGTCATTACATGCTGTTAGATTCAGTGTATTTGCCTCAGGGCTTTTCACATGCCTGTTAAACACTAGATAGAATAACTGAAAAAAAAAAACAAACAAAAAAAACTTTTAATTCTTTTGTTCTCACATCCGTCACTAATAGAAAGCTGGGCTATCTTCTTTTTTAGCATAGTTTTTGTATGTTCCTCATTCAGGAACTTTTTTTTTTTAAAGTATACGCACCCCTGTTAAAATAGCAGGTTTTTATGATGTAAAAAAAAAAATGAAACCAAGATAAATCATGTCACATTTTTTTGTAGCAACCAACAGAGTTCAAGTGGAAAAAACAAATTAAAACATTTTAATAAAAATTAAAAAACAAACAAACAAAAAAAAACAATTACCTGGTTGCATAAATGTTCACACCCCTTAACTAATACTTTGTTAAAGCACCTTTCCCCTGTAATACAGCCCTCGGTGTTTTTGAGTAAGAGTCTACGAACTTAGCACATCTTGATTTGGTATTTTCTCCCACTCTTCTTGCAAAAACACTCCAGATCTATCAAATTTTGAAGGGATCTCCTGTCCACAGCCCTCTTCAAGTCATTCCATTGGTTTTTTTTATAGTATTTACAACTGAACTCTGATTGGACCATTCCAAAATGCTGATCTTCTTCTTTTGAATCCATTCCTTTGTTGACTTGGATTTGTGATTTCAGTCGTTATTGTGCTGGAAGGTAGAATTTTATTGACCTGCAGGTTTTGTGCTAAAATAGATTGGAATTTGGCGCTGTCCATGATTCCATCTTTCTCGCTAGAGCTCCAGTCCCTGCTGAAGATATGCAGCCCGATAGCATGATGCTGCCAACACCATGCTTCACCGTGGGTAGTGGTTTGTGATTCTATTTTTGTGAGGTGTTCTTTGAGCTGTGTTATTTCAACACCAAAAATATCTTTTAGAATGATGCCCAAAAAGTTCTACCTTGGTCTCATCAGAAAAAAAACACATTTTACTACATTGTTTGGGGTGATTTAAGCAGGCTTGGATGTTTTTTTGTTTTGTGAGAAAGGGATTCTGTCTAACCACACTACCCCATAGCCCAGACATGTGAAGAATACAAGAGATTCTTGTCACATGCAGGGACTGACAAGTACTTGCCAGATATTCCTGCAGCTCCTTGCTATAAGTCTCTTGGACGCCTCACTGGTAAATTTTCTTCTTGTCCTTTCATCTGCTTGTGTGGGATGGCCTGTTCTTGGTAAAGTCACTGCATTGTCCTTGATGATGGCCTTCACAGAGTTCCATGGTACAGCTAATGTTTTGGAAATTATTTTGCACCTCGGTTTGATCGATATTTTTTGACGATAAGATCTTGTACATGCTTTGTAAGCTCTTTGTGGACCACGGCATCAGCAGTCGGATGAAACCTTGAAGATCCTACAGAAGGATCTTTATTTCAGAAGCAATTCAATCATGAAAGGTGTATGATAATTCCTTTTGGACACATTTTGAATGTGATTGGTTAATTCAGTCACAAGCCCCATTATAAATGTGTGTGCACACTTATGCATCCAGGTTATTGTTATTTTTCCCCCCTTAAAACGTTTCTATTTATTTTTCATTTGAAGTATCTTGTTCGCTATATCACATTTAAGGTGGGGAAATGATCTGACATGATTTATCTTGGTTTCTTGTTTTTCCATCACAAAAATCTGTCCTTTTTACAGGGGGTGTGTAGACTTTTTATATCCACTAGAAATATTCCATAAACTCTAAGGAAACTAACGAATACATATAAATGAGTTATTAATATATAAATATTTGAGTTCTTTAGTGGAAACTTTGTTTAATATTTCTCCTTATTTACTTACCATTTTGCACCTTTTGTACCATTAACCCTGTACACAGAAGAACAAATTGTATCCTTTATTATGTGTATTGTTTTCTACTGAAATATTGCTTGATATAATATCATTATGAACAAACATCGTATACACACTCAGCATTTACAAAGCAAATTACACACACACACATACACACTGTGTTTGGCCTGTAGTTCGGCTGTAGTTGAAGATTTCCAAGTCTTTTTTTTTTCTGTAATGCAAATGAAGGCTGCTGTGTGTGTGTGTACCGATGCAAATACGTCCCTCCGGTGAAGGCGTTTCACTTTTCAACAGAAACGCTTCCTCGCTTCCTACCTACTCTGGTATACACGCTTTTTGAACACAAACACACACAGTGTATCTACTAACACGTAAAAATATCAAACAATATAAACCTAATTTTAAAAAAGTTAAGATCATCATCACAGAGAGAGAGAGAGAGAGCGAGAGCGTGTTCAATGTGATGCTCGCTTTACCATTTAAATATGAACTTCATGCTGTGATGCTTTCGGGAACCTCAACCTCAAATCGTTATTTATTTATTTAGTGCGTCAATATTTGCTATATATGTCTTTATAATTGATAATATTGCACTTTTATAATGAGACTAAAATAATGATCTGTTTATTAAGTATTTACTTATTTATTTTATTGATTCATTTGTTTGTATAAAGTATTATTGTGTGGTTGTTTGTCCCACAGATCCATTACTTGCAGGAACTGCATCCTCAGGATCCATCGGATGGAGGAATGGACCTGGACGTGATAGACGAGTATCTGAAGGAACAGACCAGACAAAACATCCAGACCCGGACAGAGGAGGAACATCTCATAGCAGGTTCGTGAGAGAGAGAATAAAATGGACAGTCCTGAAGAAGGTAGAGACTAGAGATATAAACCTCAGGCTTCCGCATGAAATGATAGGGTTCTGATTCTTAAGGTAACAAGTCATCAAAACCTGATGGATAAAGCCATATTTTAGCCATGAATAATTTTATTTACCATCTCAATATCCTAGTTGAAGTTTTAAATCTCAAAAAAGATGTAATGTTTTTCTGTCTTGATCTTGATTCTGTCTCGCTTTGATTTGGACTCGATCTTAACTTGACCTCAACACCCTTAAAACCCAGTCTTGACTCAATCTCAGCTAGTCCTGGTCTTAGACTTGACAATAGTGGTCTTTAAAGCCCTAAGATTATGGTACATTTACACTTATTTATACATGAATTATAACAGAACTGAGCAGTTAAGAGTTAAGGTTTTTACTCAATGACACAAAACTGGCTCTCTGAGAGTCATATTTGAACACACAACCTTCTGGGCAGTAGTTCAGAACCTAAAATGAATCTTACACCAAAAACCTGGTTAAATTCTCTACGCTGATTGGTGAAGATGTTCCTATAACAGCAACTATGGCGGTAGTTCTGGCTGCATGGCAAATCACAGGTTTATATTTATGCAATCTTTCTACAACCCCAATTCCAAAAAAGTTGGGACGCCGTGTAAAATGTAATACAACAAACTGTAGACGCAGTTTTTCGCATATTGCTGAAGCTCCGCTCATCTTTACTTCTGAAAGACTCTGCCTCTCTAAGATCCTCTTTTTATACCCAGTCATCTTACTGACCTGTTCCCAATTAACCTCCAGCTTTTTCCTTTTTACTAACACTTACTTTTCTAGCCTTTTGTTGCCCCGGTCCCAACTTTTTTGTGACATGTTGCGGCCATCAAATTCGAAATCACCTTATTTTTTTCTTAAAACGGTACATTTCCTCAGTTTAAACATTTGATATGTTTTCTATGTTATATTGTGAATAACATGTGGGTTTATGAGATTTTCACGTAGGCTGAGCGAACAGCACAATACTGCAGTGGGATATTTGATCATTCCATTCACAAAATATTGAATTCCACTAAGATTAGCTGAATAATATAGACTGGTAAACGTTTCAGTGCCAGAATGAAATACACAAATACAGTCAGGTCCATGAGTATTTGGACAGTGACAATTTTCATTCTTTTGCCTCTGTACACCACCACAATGGATTTGCAATAATGTGATTGAAGTGTAGACTTTCAGCTTTAACTCAAGGGGTTTAAAAGGATATTGCATTAATCCTCTAGGAATTACAGCCATTTAAAAAAAAACCCCACAAAATTCTTCCATTTTCGCCGGCTCAAAAGTAATTGGACAACTGACTGATGAGCAGTTTCATGGCCTGGTGTGGCTTGGTTCTTTGTTAGTTTGTGACAAATGAATGAGATAAAAGGTCTGAAGTTGATTCCAAGTGATGAATTTGCATTTGGTAGCTGTTAATAAGAACTCTCAATATGCAGTCCAAAGAGGTGTCAATGCAAGTAAAGAAGGCCCTCATGAGGCTGAAAAAACCAAACAGATCTATCAGAGAGCTAGCAGAAACTTTAAGGTTGGCCAAATCAACAATTCGGTCCATTGTACCAAGCTCAGCAACACCAAAAGGCCATGGAAGACAACTAAAGTGGATGATCACAGAATTCTTTCCTTGGTGAAGAAAACCCCCTTCAGAACATCTCGGCAAGTGAAGAACACTCTGGAGGAGGTAGGTGTATCAGCGTCGAAGTCTACAATCACAATCGTCTGTATTTACATTCATGAAGATGCCTCAAGAAGCAAACCACTGGTAACACTCAAGAACAGAAAGGCCAGATTAGATTTGATTTGGGAGAAAAAAAAAGACTGACCGGTTCTGGAACAAGATTCTTTATACTGTACAAATGAAACCAAGATGAACTCGTACCAGACTGATGGGAAGAGAAGAGTATGGAGAAGGAAAGGAAGGGCTCATGATCCAAAGCATACCACGTCATCTGTCAAACATGGCGGAGGAAATGTTATGGCATGGGCATGTTTGGCTGCCAGTAAAACTGGGTCACTGGTGTTTACTGATGATGTAACTGCTGGTAGAAGTAGAAGGATGAATTCAGAAGTGTATAGCGCTATACTTTCTGCTCAGATTCAGTCAGATGCTGCAAAACTCATAGGACGGTGCTTCACAGTACAGATGGATACTGACCCAAAACATACCACGAAAGCAACCCAAAAGCTTCTTAAGGCAAAGAAATGAAATGTTCCTGAGCATGCTTTTCACTCACTGAAGACAAAACCTAAGGTCAGAAAGATCCACAAACAAACAGCAACTGAAGGTGGCTGCAGTAAAGACCTGGCAAAGCATCAGCATTTAGCCCATGTGTTCCAGACTTCAGGCAGTCATTGACTCCTTATATTCCTAATTATGTTAGTTTTTCCAATTAAAAATGGAGGGACTCTGTAAAAAAATGTCTGTAATTCCTAAACAGTTTGTTGAACCCCTTGAATTAAAGCTGAAAGTCTACATTTCAATCACATCTTGATTGCTTCATTTCAGATCCGTTGTGGTGGTGTACAGAGGCAAAATTACCAAAATCATGTCACTGTTCAAATACTTATGGACCTGACTGTACTGTGTTAGCTTGTATGTTCCCAGAGAGCTAATAATTGGTAGCAAGTTAGTTATTATGACGAATGTTTGTCTGTGGTTTCCAAACACACACTAACTGCAAAAATCTGTGCAGAAAACAGCTGGTCGGGTCGATTCGCGTACGAGTGGCAGTACGGAGGAACAGTGCTGACAGAAAACACATGCTGTGAACAGCAGAGTCAACAACAGCAGGTGTGGATGAATCTACCCAGCTATAATGAGTGGGTATGTACACACGTGCATGCACACACACACACACACACACACACACACAGTACAACTATCTACCTATACAGAACACTTCCGACGGTGTGATAGATTCTGTATGCATCATCCTGTGCAATGGCACAACATTGTGTGTTTTTTTTGTTGTCGAGTTTGATTTGATGGTTCGATGTGTGTGTGTAATTTAGGGAGGAGAGTGTCGGTTTGATCCCCCTCCCTGCAGTGACACTGATTCACACTCTTCCAGCTCGGGGTATCAGGAGTTCCCTCCGTCTCCGCCCTCGCACTCACACACCACTTCTCTCTCAGGTCAGTCTCCTCGCACCTCACTGAATAAATACATTAACACCAATAAAAACATTTACGCTTTAAGCACTGTTCTAGGACAACATCAGTTACACTTGTGGTCAGTTATATATGAATATAGTTATCATTTATGCAGTATTAATTTCACTAAAAAGCATCTATGTGTGGAAAAACATGCGATGGTGGGTTTTCACCATGTTATGCCCTGAAATTGTACATCCATCCATCCATCCATCCATTCATTTTCTAAACCACTTATCCTACAGGGTCACAGGGATCCCAGGGAGCATGGGGCACAAGGCAGGGTACACCTTGGATGGGGTGAAATTGTACATGTGAATGTGAAAAATAATTATTCATATGAAAAATTCACATGTGAAACTAGATGAATCATTTGGAAAAAGTACATTTAGAAATAAATGAATCATGTGAAAAAACGTGTGTGTAAATAAATGAACCATGTAGAAAATCACATAGGGAAATAATCATTTGGAAAGATCACAGCTGGAAATAAATGAATCATTGGAAAAAAAGCCGCATGTAAAATTCAATGAATCGTAAAAAAAAAAAAAAAAAAAAAAGAAAAAATTTGCATGCAGAAGTAAATAAATCATGTAAAAATAAATGAATCATGTGAACATAACAGAATCATTTGAAAAATCATGTGGAAAAAAGGAACTGTGGAAAAATTACATCTGGGAATAAAGGAATCATATGAAAAATCACATGGAAAGAAATGAATCATTTGGAAAAATAACATTTGGAAATAAACGAATCAAGTGGAAGTAAGTGAATCATGAATAAAATCACATGTGGAAATAGATGAATCATTTGAAAAAAACCGCATGTAAAATTCAATGAATCGTAAAAAATAAAAATAAATTTTTTTAAAAAATGCATGCAGAAGTAAATAAATCATGTAAAAATAAATGAATCATGTGAACATAACAGAATCATTTGAAAAATCATGTGGAAAAAAGGAACTGTGGAAAAATTACATCTGGGAATAAAGGAATCATGAAAAATCACATGCAGAAATAAACGAATCATATGAATCAAATCACATGGAAAGAAATGAACCATTTGGAAAAATCACATTCGGAAATAAATTAATCAAGTGGAAGTAAGTGAATCGTGAATAAAATCACATGTGGAAATAGATGAATCATGTGAAGAATGACGGGAAAATAAATGACTCGAGGAAAATACGAAGTGTCTAAAACCCACGTGTACATTTCACATGTGAATCATATTGATGCCACTTTTCTGTTAGGGACTCATATAATCACATGAAATGCATGTGATTTTTTCCCCCTGAAAAATTAAAACCAAGCCGTTTGGAAATGAAACGACTCACCAGGCGAGATATTTACATTGTGTTTGTGTTTCAGCAGGGAAAAGGAAGGAGCGTCTGTTCCAGTTCCTGTATGAGATGCTGCAGACGCCGCACATGCGCAGCTGCATCTGGTGGGTTCAGTCGGCAAACGGTACATTCCAGTTCTCATCACAGAACAAAGAGAAGCTCGCTGAGATGTGGGGCAAGCGCAAGGGCAACCGCAAAACCATGACGTACCAGAAGATGGCACGTGCTTTGCGTAACTACTCGCGCACCGGAGAGATCTGCAAAGTGAAGCGCAAGCTCACGTATCAGTTTAACGAGAGAACGCTCAGGGGGCTGCAGAGCAACGTAGAGAAATTCACCCAAACCTAACTGTAGCAATGACAGGGTAAGAATACAATCCCTTGGAAGTGGGAGAACATCTGAATAAATACTGAGTATTTGTAGTGAATTTAATACTCATCATAATTTTTGCTCAATTGTCCATATTGATTCAAATCTGCAGTTGGATAGAATGGATTTTATTTGAGAAATGTTGTAAAAATGAAGGAAATGTAAAGTGAGTCAAAGGGAAATTTGTTTCAGCGGAGCACTCTCAAAAAAAAAAGTGCATTTTGAAATCCAAACGTTAAAACAATTCACAATTTTAGGTACATTATTGGAACTGTAAATAAGGATGCATTTACATTGGACCTTAAAGAACTAAAAGTACCCGGGCAGTACCTTTTTTATCTTACAGTGTGTTTGTAAATCTGAGGATTGTCATGTTGCTCTAAGCTACGTTCTAGTAGTACTACTGTACCTCTGTATAGCAGTATAGTAGTAAGTAGTGACTTAACATTTCTATTTTTGTATTTCTCTTGATCAAATGTAAATCTGCAATAAAAAAAAAAATCATTTCAGTAATAATTGTCACGTGAAACAATTTACTCGTTTACACGACCAGTCAGAAGTTTGTGGACACTCGACTGAAATGGTTCTCGTGATCTTAAAAAGCTTTTGATCTGACGGTGTGTGATTAAACGTGTGAAATCGGTGTCGTAGACAAAAATATAATCGTGCCGACGTATTCGCTTCTTTCATTAGAAAACTGACATTTTATTTACAAAAAAATATATTTATTTAAACGGACGACTCGGAGAGAAATATTTCCGAAAAGCAGCGGATAAGAGTCCGGCGTCGGTGTGAACTCCTTTAATACTGTTTAAAAAGCATCTCAGGGAAATTCCTCAAGAAATCGCTCGAGAAAACGCCAAGAATACATTTCTGGAAATTCTAGGAGAAAAGTGTGTCTACTTTGAAGATGCTAAAATATTAAATTATTTTGATTTATTTTGGATTTTTTATCATAACATAATTACCATAGTTCCATTTGTGTTCCTCCAGAGTTTTGATGACTTTATTATTATTCTAAAATGTAGGGGGGAAATAAATAAAGAATGAGTGTGTCTAAACTTTTGACCGGTCGTGTAGCTCAAGGGTATTTAACTAAAATTTGTGAAGTTCCAGCTACATAAAAATTCCTTTCTTACAAAATTGACCAAATGATGACTGAACAGTAATGCACGTTGATGATGCATGCTTAACCATTAATCATTCATTTATAGCTATATATAATGATAATGAATCTTTATTGGTCACATATACATATGCACAGTGAAATTCCTTTCTTCGCATACCCCAACAGGTCAGCTCAGGTAGTTGGGGTCAGAGCGCAGGGTCAGCCATGATACAGCGCTCCTGGAGCAGAGAGGGTTAAGGGCCTTGCTCAAGGGCCCAACAGTGGGGGTTTGGTAGTGCTGGGGCTGGAACCCACGACCTTACGATCAGTAACCCAGAGCCTTAACCACCAAGCCACCACTGTCCATTGAGACATCAATTTGAAGTGGTTATGTTTCATTGCCTAGTGGTGCTTCATGTTAACACTTTTGACTAACACCATGGACTCTCCCCTTTGTAAGCTAACGTCTCTAGCCCTGTAGCTAGTCCGTGGTCCGATGAGCTGTCATTTAGCTGAATAATTTATGTCAACTCATGTGGTGGGTAGAGAAGCTGAAAACTGGACTCAAGTAAAAGTATCATTACTTAAAATAATAATTACTCGAGGAGGAGGAAAAGTAGTCATTTCAATAATTACTTGAGTAAAAGTACGAAAGTGTCTAGTAAAAATACGTACTTACCGGAACTTATTTAATAATCAGGCAAGCAAACAAGTGAACATGACAAACCGCTAAATTTATCAAATTTATTCATGTTCACTGTTAGCATTACTAATGTACTTTTGACATGAAACAATAATATTCTTTGCTTGCAATTTTACCTGCCACTGTTAGCTAGCTCCATCATACTGCATTTTCTCAAGCTGGATGTTAACGTAGCGTTGTGGGGATAATTTGGGAAGGTACACAGGCAACCTCTCTAAAGGATGCCATTGGAAAAAATAAATAAATACAAATAAGAAAAACCGACTACGCCACTCTGGTGAATATACACACAGACACACAGGTTCGACTTCTCAAAGAGGGACCATGAGACGTGGATATCCTTACAAAATGTCTTTATTAGAGCAACAATAAATAGTTTCAGATCAAAATATTTTAAGATGAAATACAGAACTTGATTTCAACTGTACTCAGGGACAATCAGCAGGCTCACAATTTGCTGACACCAACCAAAAAGACACTTTAAACAAATCACAGGGCTCAGGTTTACCAGCACCAGAGTGGTCTTTGGTTGTCCCCCGAAATAATGCATCACAAACACGTTCACTATAACGGTTTTTCTACACGCCGTAGAAAGAGAACCAGCACCACCACAAAAGCCCGCTAGCCCACCTACGCTGGACCTGTAGCACCTGGAATCAAACAAAAACACAATAAAAGGAGACAAATACACAAATTAACCAGCTCCACAATGAAAAATAAATAAATAAATACATAGACAACAAACCACACAAACCTGGCCCGCTCTAACAGCGTGACCTTGCAGGACAACCGACTCGTCTCCTCAATTGACCTCCAGGTTTGAGGTGGTACATCGCAAAGCAAAACAATACAGCACAGAAAAAAAACAAATACAAAATCAACGAAACAATTCAATAGAACAAAACGGCAAAAGAGCAAAAACACAAAACAGAAACAAAACAAATGAAAACACAAAACATAGGAGCAAAAGCAGCAGTGCTGAAAGCTCAAGCAGAGAAGGACAGGCCCAGACATGCTCATTAGCGCACCTAAACTATCAAAAATATATAAGCTAAAATATACGTAACCATCGGGTTGCCATGATATTACTAAAATATCAGGTTGTACATATCAAAACATACGGAGACCACTTCATTCCTCAGACAGCCAAAGTTCACAACTCGCCTGGGAAGCGATTAAAACACACAAGTCCCATCACTAGCAATTCCAGATAAAATAACTAGAAAAGATAAAAGCATTGAGACATACCTGAAGGTATCCTTCAGCCAGCCAATAACGCTCCATTTATCACAACGCAGCACCGGCGAAGGCAATCAGCCCAAGGCACATCACCCAGTGTGTAGCACTTCCACTCATGACACAATACCCGGAGGTGTATAAACACCTTAAATACACTTCCAAAAAAGGATACTAATGACTCATGTGCAAAACAGGGGCAGGGTAATTAACCCCATTAAAAGAGATGCAGCAAACAGCAGCACTCTACTACATTAAGCAGAATGGAACTCGACGTATTTTCAATAAGCCGCAAGTCTGTTTTAAGATTAGTCAGGACGCTGTTGGGTTTCTGTGTGTAGAGTAGCGTGACTCTGTGTTTAGCTGCTGGTGAGCAGGGCGATGGGAAAGGGGAGGGGTCTGAGCTGACTCCTGGGCAAACAATTCACACGTCTCCACAATAACACTGAGACAGAGATAAAACACAACAGACAACACCAACTTTTTTGACCGTATACAACTGCCACAATACAATTATAACATTTTCACCTAGTGTGCTGGGTAAAAAAAAAAAGAAATACTTGTGGAAAAAATGCAAATTCTTAAAGCTCTACTTGTCTACTTTCATTTGAGCCATTAACCACTACTGTCAAGTGTGACATCACAAATCAATTCACTGATGAACACCAACAAAACAGGCGCAAATTCCATTTTTTGGCCTCTGGTAAAAAGAGTTAACTGAAATGTTCCATTTTTTTTAGGCTGACATAAAAAATAAAGCCTCAACAGTGCATGATATAACTGTTGAGATACAAAGCTTTTGATTGGTGAACAGAATCATATCAGATTCATTCATTAAAATGATGTACATTTACTGCGTTCTGTGCATTCATTCATCTTAGTAACTGTCTGTCAGGGTTGCGGTAAATCCGGAGTCTATCCCGGGAATACAGGGAAGTGTGAGGCAGGAATACACCTTGGAAGGGATTGATGCCAGTCTATCACAGAGCACCATACAGTGGGGCAGTGGTGGCTTGGCAGTTAAGGCTCTGGGTTAAATGGTATATGGTAAATGGCGCACTTATATAGTGCTTTTATCCAAAGCACTTTACACTGTGTCTCATTCACCCATTCACACACAC
>JANDJT010000050.1:23837290-23852621 GCA_024331685.1 Stegophilus panzeri
ACTAGTGTATGACAGCTAGCCTAGTGTGTGAAAGCTAGACTAGTGTATGACAGCTAGCCTAGTGTGTGAAAGCTAGACTAGTGTATGAAAGCTAGACTAGTGTGTGAAAGCTAGACTAATGTATGAAAGCTAGACTAGTGTATGAAAGCTAGACTAGTGTGTGAAAGCCAGACTAGTGTATGACACCTAGCCTAGTGTATGAAAGCCAGACTAGTGTATGACAGCTAGCCTACTGTGTGAAAGCTAGACTAGTGTATGACAGCTAGCCTAGTGTGTGAAAGCTAGACTAGTGTATGAAAGCCAGACTAGTGTATGAAAGCCAGACTAGTGTATGACAGCTAGCCTAGTGTGTGAAAGCCAGACTAGTGTATGAAAGCTAGACTAGTGTATGACAGCTAGCCTAGTGTGTGAAAGCCAGACTAGTGTATGAAAGCTAGACTAGTGTATGACAGCTAGCCTAGTGTGTGAAAGCCAGACTAGTGTGTGAAAGCTAGCCTAGTGTGTGAAAGCTAGCCTAGTGTGTGAAAGCTAGACTAGTGTATGAAAGCTAGACTAGTGTATGAAAGCTAGACTAGTGTATGACAGCTAACCTAGTGTGTGAAAGCTAGACTAGTGTGTGAAAGCTTGCCTAGAGAGACCTAGCCTAGCAAAGAGAAGCTAATCCTGAGTAGCTAACATAAAGAACATGATCAACTATGTTAAGTCTATACTTGGGTTTAAGTGTGTGTATGTGTATATACACAAGTATGCTTATGATTAAGTGTAATTCTGATGTATTAATGTAGCAGGTTGCTGGTGTTTTATGATGTTTCTCTCATTTCTCTCATACATTTGCCGATTGTTTAATAAAACACTTAGTATAATAGAAACATTTCTAAAGATTTACACTCGGTTCTCTGAACCTTGAACACTTCCGCTTCTTTTCACAGGTTGATTACGCAATCCACGTGGTGTTTGTGTGTTTTCGGATGGACAGTTTAATAGAAATGAACAGCTTGTGTACTTTCAGCCTGTCCCTCTCTGAGCGTTTTGCTGTGAGGGGAAACGAGGTCAGTGGCTCAGGAAGGAGATTTGCATCACTTATTTGTATACCAGGTGTTTAATAGATGCTCACACTTAGGGGATACAGGATTTGTTTTCTCGCAATTTACGTCACTGAAGTCTGGAAATGCAAAGCTTGGTGTTGAGGATACTGTCGTCCTGTTGGCGCTTTACAGAGCCTGCTGCTGTGAAATATAAATATCTTGTAATTGAGGGTTAAGGGCCTTGCTCAAGGGCCCAACAATGGCAGCTTGGCAGTGCTGGGGTTTGAACTCATGACCTTCTGAGCAGTACAACAACACCGTAACCACTGAGCTACCACTGCCCATTCTTTGCCCATTCTTTTCCCGTTCTCTGCCCATTCTCTTCCCATTCTCTTCCCATTCTCTGTGAGCTATCACTTCTCCATTCTCTGTATTTCGGAAAGCATTGTTCTATTTGATGTTCTGAACTTTTGTCATCACTTTTTTCTTGTTTGGCGCATGCGTGTACATGAAACTCCATACACACAAGCGTCAGTTTCTCTGTCGAGTCTACCTGTATCTGATTTGCTGGTTTGAAAGAGTGAACTGAACAGAAAGTCATCACAATAAACCAACAATAAAGTGTGCTATCAAGAGCTGCATTCATGCCATTGTTTATCAGGTAAAAATAGGCGCTACCTCATATCTGTCAGTCAAAAGATAAGAGCTGGGATATTGAAATCTCGTCCACTCCAGGGGTGATTATATACTTTGCACCCGCTTGCGATATTCTCTAACGGACTTAACGTTCTAAAGTATGAGCAAATTTACCCCACAGTAACCCTGATCAGGATAAAGCATTTAAATAAGATTGATAAATGAATGCTATAAACGCAGTATGAACTTCACATGGCATTTCTTTGTCCCATGAGCTACATATCTGACCACCTGCTCCTGAGAGTTTTTTTTTTTTTGTTAGATCCCATAGGATCTTAATTCTGATTGTAACAGAAACTCAGGACAATTCCCCTCCAGGCCAGTATATGTCGCAGTCACCTGCGTTTCAGCGTGACCTCTGGCATGACTTCTATTTTATATGGTTGTTTCTTCAAATGTTTGGATTATTTCGAAGCACATGTTTATCTATTCAGTGCAATATCTTAAGCTCTGCTCCTTGTTGAACAGTGCCGTGCCTATAAATATATGCACCCTTGTTAGTTTTCTGATTTCCTCTTTGGCTTATCGCTTCGGACCTTTCGTTTCTGATGTACTGTTGTTATTAGCCCGGCCTGCCTGGTTTGATTTTGGTTTGGGATTTTGTTCTGTTTGCCCTGATTTCTATTAAATAGCTTTTTGAGTATGGATCCTCACTCCTCACTTGAGTCTGAGATGTTACACTGATGCACACCTCATCGCTAATATAAACCCAGTTCTGGTTGGCTGAGAGCAGTGGAGATGATGGCACATAGAGGAGTGCACTGACTAAGACAGTATCAGGTGTTAGTCAATAAGGGAGAACAGTTTAATGTGCGTTTAATCTTACGTTTTTAAGATACATTAGTTGCACTCCATCTCGAGGAGCTGTGCATTATAACATGTGTGCTGATTGTATTACGTAATCATTTGTGTACGTAATCATTTCCCCTCTGATCCCTCTGTCTGGATCTGTCCAACATCTTGCGCTCTGCTGGTTCACTTTACAGCATTGATCAAAGGGTTATCTATCTATCTATCTATCTATCTATCGTTCTATCTATCTAGCTATTGTTCTATCATTCTATCGCTGTTGAATTCATAATTCTGATTGGTTTAATTTTCTGTAACAGCAGCTTTGACAGTACTTCCAGCTGTAACATAAATCACAGGTTTATATTAACGCTCTTAATATAACTTGTTATGGTTTCTATAGTAACAGCTCATTCACTTTGACTCACTGTGTATGCTGGACATTCAAACGAATCTACGGCTAATAATAAACAGATTAAAAACATGTTGCTATTTAACAAAGAAAAACATATAACCGCTGATATGGTGAACTTTTCTGTAAGGAGATGTTGTATTATGTAACATTTGTGGAAGGAGTCTCCAGTGCCAGCACTTTTGCAACAGCCAGTAAGTTTTCCGCCTTCGGAAAGTTTTCAGGACTGAAGGTTACATTTTCCTTTTCCTCGGTCACAAGACAAACTGCGTGGTGTTTTTTTTTGTTGTTTTTTTTTGTTGCCTTATTTACTTCAAGATCGAGAGGCTGGTGAGAGGAAAGCGAGAGGCTGTTTATAGCTGCTATAGCGTAAACGATAACAGGAATTCACTTGGGTTTTTTTTTTTCAAATGGTCCACAACATTAAATGTAACTATTAATGGATAAAGAGTACACCATGTCATTCATTAAAAATGAAAACTTGTATAGCGAATCACTGGGTGTTTAGAGGGCTAAAACAATTCAGGATGCGATGTTCTAAGAAAATAACCGACTTCGAGGTGGTAACAGTATCTCCATTTCATCACCCCACTCCATTGTTGATCATTTTCCTATAACTGCACATCCCCAAGTGTTTAATTCCTTACCTATATTATAGAGCTTAAAATGGTTAGCGGAAATGTGTTTACAAACTGCAGCGAGGCCTCTGCGTCCACACAGGAGATTGAGAGAGTCAGCCTCACATTATCTCCATTATACAGTACAGCCAGGTTCAATGAGTCCACTACCAGTAATGGTGTATGTCATCAGTTTTCACAATGACCTGTGTAAGGTTTTCGATCTTGTTTTATTGCTAACGTTATTACTATAACTTAGAACTTCATTCAGGGTTTATGTCTCATGCAGTTTGATCACAAGGTGCTGCGTACATGCTTTCCAGCTGCTCCGTCTGCGTGTCTGAGTGTGTGTGTGAGTGTGTGGGGCATCTGAGTGTCTAGGGGGATGTAATCTATTGGCTGGATCCTATAATGTTATCGACCCCTTTTTGATTGAGGAAGGGAACCAGGGATATTGTGTTTGCACATTTCACACTCATGTACTGTATACTGTAGAAGTGTATAATCCCACCATTTAACACAGGCAGGAGAGTTAGTGTTATTATTATTAGCATTCATTCTTACACTGGATTGAATTATTCTCTAATTATACATCCTTAAAAATATTATTATTTTGATAATTGCATAATTTGATAGAGAATGAAGAGGCATTCTTCTGTTGGTCATTTAGTGCACTACATCGGGTGTAGAAGCCATTGTTTCATGCCCTATTTAGTGCACTTATATAGTAGGGGACTAGTATAGTAGTCTGCTACTACTTTAATGTTTCTCTACCTGTATTGTGACCCACAGCTCCCACAGTTTATGATTAATCCCGCCTCCTGCACCTGGCTAGTTCCTACTTACGAGAAGCAAAATTGGAGGCGGGACCTGCGGTGTAATTGGTTAGGATGATATTAGGGGAGAGAACTGCTGTTTGATTGGTTATAGCGACACTGGGGGAGGGAATGGAGGTCTAAATAGTAAGGGAGAAATTAGAAGCAGGAACTGCTGTTTGATTGGTTACGGTGACTTCAAGAGGCAGGGACTGCTGTTTGGTTACAGTGACACTGTGTTATAATTAGTTATGGTAATATTAGAGGTGAGAACTGCTGTCGAAATTGGTTATAGTGTTATTAGATGCATTGGGTACAGTGACACTGGGGTCTGAAAGTGCAGTCTAATTGGTTATAGTGATATTGGGAGGGGAACAGCTGTTTGACTGGTTATAGTGACACTGGGGCTTGGACTGATGTATGGTGACATTTGGGGATGAAACTGCAGTTTAATTGGTTATACTAATATTAGATGTGGGAACTGTTTGATTGGTTACACTGATATTCGGGGCTGAACTGCTATTTGATTGGTTACACTGATATTGGGGTGGGAACTGCACTCTAATAGGTTACGGTGACAGTAGAGTCAGGAACTACTGTTTGATTGGTTACATCGTCATTGGGGCTTGGACTTCTGTTTGGTTACAGGAACATTGGGGGTGGGAACCTCAGTGTAATTGGTTATGCTGATATTAGTCGTGGTAATGGCTGCCTGATTGGTTATAGCACCACTGGGGGCTGAAACTTCTGTCTAAATGGTTATGATAATATTGGAAGCCAGGAACAGGGAATGAGGACAGGAACTGTGGTCTAATTAGTTCAAATGGCATTGAGGGTAGGAACCGTTTTGATTGGTAACAGTAACATTGGAGGCAGAAAAGGTGTTCTAAATGATGATGGTTGCATTAGGAACACGGACTGCTGTTAGATTGATTACCATGGCAGAAATATCAGTCTAAATAGTCATGATTGTTTTAGAGAGCAGGGAACTGAAGTCCAGTTGTTTAACGTGACAATGAGAACCGGAACGGTGGTCTGATTGTTTAAGGTGGGTGGGAACTGCAGTTGAATTGCGGTTAGTGTGGTGATATTAGGGTTGGGAAAGGCTTTTTAATTGGTTACAGTGACTCTGGAAGCAGAAACATCAGTCTAAATCAGGGGTGGGCAATCTTAGGTTTTCATTCCAACCAAGCAGGAGCCACACCTGATTCCACCCATTTAATCAGTTGATCTTGGCTTTCAATAAATTCAGGTGTGGCTTCTGCTTTGTTGGAATGAAACCCTGCACCCACACTGGTCCTTTCCGGATAAGATTGCCCACCCCTGGTCTAAATGGTTATGTTACAGTGGAATTTTAGGATGAGAACATCGGTCTGATTGATAGGGGCAGGAACTGCAATCTGATTGGTTGCAATGGAATCAGGATGAAAACTGCCATCTGATTGGTTGCAATGGAAATCAAGTCAAGTCAGGTCAAGAAGACCTTCATTGTCATCACAGCCCTATACAGTGTGTATATAGCCCTATACAGGGCTGTACACAGTGAGATGAAATAACGTTTCTCCTGGAAACAAGGTGTAAGATACATGTATGACGTACACGGTGCTGACAGGACATAAATAAAGTGCAACAAGAATAAGAAGCATGCAGGGAGGGGGTACGTGAAACACTGGGGGTGAGGACACAGAGGGGCAGTAGAGCATAAATACTCCTACACGGGGGGCAGGAACTGTGGTCCAGTTGGTTATAGTGAAAATAAAGGACAGAAACTGCTGTCTGATTGGCTGCAGTGGAATTGGGAGCAGAAACTGCAGGAACAAGTGGAATTGCAGGCAGGGACTGTGGTCCTGAATCATATTGAGGTGGAGGTTCTGGTGTTTATTGATGTAATGATAACAGCTCCTGAGTGTTATTTGTGTTTAATTACATCTGAGGTGACTGATCAATAGAAATAAATCAGCTTCGCAGTTCTAGAGTCTCTGCATTCTGCTTTTTATCTCTTCAGCCTCCTGCGTTCATAAGGTTTGATAACTGATCAAATGAAACACAGGCCTTGGCGGCTGACTCAGATTTTTGGACGTGACTCTTATGGTTTAGTACAAACAAGATATTAATGGATATTACGCTAAAACGTTTCTGTTTCTGTTCTGTGTGGTCTCTTCCAGCATGACCCCGCCCCCATCGACAGAGCACTGGGTTCACTGAACGGTTTTAATGAGGCCTTCGCACTCACCAGATTTTGGACCAATACACCTTACTGACAAACTTTGTTTGTTTGGGGTTTTTCTCCCGTTTAATTTGAATCTATATGGGAACGTTGACCTTTACGGCCATTATTCTCCGAGCAATGTGAATAGCTTATCTACATTCCCAAGACAAATTCTCATAAATTATTCATGGCTGTGTCTAACTGAGATAACAGAAACTGAGTACAGTTACTCAGATATCGGTCCTTTAGACATCTGTCCTACATAACGTCACAGTGCGCACATATCTGTCTCACTGCAGCTTGAGAGAAACATCATCAACTAGGTTGTTTATATTTAGAACGATTGTACTTCGAATCTAAATCCATGAAAGATAGATTTAAAGACAGACTTATATGGCCAAAGGTTTGTGGACACCTGACTATCATACCCATACGTGCTTGTTGAACATCTAATTCCAGATTTAGTCCCCTTTGCGCTGTTATAATAACCACCACTCTTCTGGGAAGGCTTTCCACTAGATTTTGGCACCCTTAATACATTTGTATTTTAAAAATTGCAAGTGATATTTTCACAATTTGCCTATGATTAAAGTATTGGCGCCCCTAGCTTTGTTTGCGTCACCCGCTTCCATCAAATAAACAACTCTCTGAAACAGATACGGAGCTTTAGATTTGGATTTATATATATATATATATAAATATATGATTATATAATATCACTATGTCATGATACACATCATGGGAACAAACTCTGAAAGCAGCTGATTTGATAAAGTTTTCTACTGTTCTAATGATAATGAGTCTTTATTGGTCACATACACATATGCACAGTGAAATTCTTTTCTTCGCATACCCCAGCACGCCAGGAAGTTGGGGTCAGATCGCAGGGTCAGCCATGATACAGCGTCCCTGGAGCAGAGAGGGTTAAAGGCCTTGCTCAAGGGCCCAACAGTGGGAGCTTGGCAGCGCTGGGGCTTGGACCCCCGACCTTCTGATCAGTAACCCAGAGCCTTAACCGCTAAGCCTCCGCTTAACCACTAAGATTTTATTTTATTTATTTTTTTACACACAAAAATGTGTTTACAAATTTTGCACATTGTATCAAAACTATATCACACTAATTCTTTAAAGGCTTATTTTGAAATTCATCACTGCTCTTTTGCTGGCATTGTCATGGAAACCTATATACCATGGTGCACATCGTGCGGCATAGAAATGTTTTGAAATATCGTGATATGATATTTTTATCATATCGCCCACGCCTACTGTATGACTTTCACTCGTTCGTTCCTTATTTCTGGAGAAGCTGCTATTCAAGCTGCTATGAGATAAATCTTCATCTGAATCTGGAATCAAACTGAATCTTCTTTTCAAATCCTTTAAAAACCTGTTCGATGTGTATAATAATTTCAGATACTAACACGCATATCCTTCTAATACGGTCTTAAAAGTGAATGATGGTTTTAGCAGAAGTTTAAAAAACGCTTTTAGAGACGCAGCAGCAGCTTTTTAAAGCTCAGTGTGGACACGTGGACGGTTCTCGGAGGACTTTGTGGCGCAGCCCGGCCTGTTTTTGGAATCATGAAGTGGCAGAGTGTGTGTGTGTGTGTGTGTGTGTGTGTGTGTGTGTGTGTGTGTGTGTGTGTTTGAATGTGGACTGTGGCTCCACAAACCTCAGGCTTTTCTTCCAAAATCCTTCAAGCCTTCCCACTCACAAGAGGTTCACACACACACACACACACACACACACACACACACACACACACTTTGTGCCTCTCTGGTGTGAGCGTATTGGTGTGTGAAGCTTAATCCTTGATGCTGCTTAACACTCCATATGAAGCCGAGTGCGTGTTTTGGCTGAAGCTCAGCATTTCTGCCGTGTCATTCGGAAGGATTTGACTTTTGGGATTTATGTGAAAAGCATGGCGTGGACATTAGTGAAGGATGTGGAGACTCTGTTTCTCCGTAGCGGCCGTTTCCTTCTGGACATTTTGCTCTGGGTGGTGAGAAAATGCTACGTCCGGACGATGATGTCGTGCTCGCACACCTGTTCTTACCTGCGTCAGGTGCATCAGGTACAGCCGGAGTTTTTAACATGATGGGTTGTTTTTATGATGATGGTGTAACATGGTGTAGCACGGGGCAGGGCAGAGTCAAAAAGGACAATTAATGTCCCTAAGGGCTTTAATCATTTCAACAGCTGGTCATCTTAAAGGAGCAGTTCAGCTGTAAAGAAACTCTACACAGTGTTTACAATCTTCATTGCAAATGTCGATTAGTAGAAGTTAAGGTCTTAATTCTGAACTAGAGCTATGAGGCTAACAAGGAAGTAGCCATCTGTCATAGACACCAGTTTAGCAGCTTTTGTGGTTTCTGACACAGTATGACACACTGTATAAAAATGGACAAAACGATGTCACAGACCTAAAAAAAAAAAAAAAAAGGAAAAAAAGTCACAGCGACCATCTTGAAGTCAAGCACTTCACTTTCCACGGTGGCTTAGTGGTTAGCACGTTCACCTCACACCTCCAGGGTTGGGGGTTCGATTCCTGTGTGTGTGGAGTTTGCATGTTCTTCCCGTGCTGCGGGGGTTTCCTCCGGGTACTCTGGTTTCCTCCCCCAGTCCAAAGACATGCATTGTAGGTTGATTGGCATGTACAAAGTATCTGAAGTGTATGAATGTGTATGTGATAGTGACCTGCGATGGATTCGTAGCCCATCTAGGGTGTACCCTGTCTTGTGCCCGATGCTCCATGGGATAGGCTCCAGGTTCCCCGTGACCCTGAAAAATAAGCGGTATAGAAGATGGATGGTCAGAAGATGTTGATTAGTTTTCGGTAACAGCTGCTCTGACAATAGTTCTTGCTGAAAGACAAATCATTCCAATGCATTATCATTTCAATTATGGATTAAAAACATGTTATTTTATTAAGAGTTGCTTGGTGAAGTTTTCTGTGTGGAATTGTTGAATTAACATGGAAGGAGTCTCCAGTGTCAGTGCTTTGTTTAAAGTTTAAGTTGGGGTTTTTTTTTTTCATATACGGGGAAAGTCTATATGTTGTGTTTTGTGGTTTCTCGGTAACATGACAAACTGTTTTTTTTGTGTCTTAATAACTTGAGAGAAAAAAGTGTTTACAGCTGTTATAACACTGTTGATAAAGGGAACGTTGTATCATAGGAATATAACACTTCAACTATAACTTCACCAAGCCAAAAATGTCCAAATATTAAGCTTTAAATGGTCTTAACAACAAATCATTGGTCAGGAGGGGGGGGTCTAGAAACTGGGAAATTCACTTATATAGTCTTCTTGTGTGCAAAGGTAAAATCATGATAATGATTAAAATGTTTGATATAAAATTCAAACTAACACATGTATGGGTGTACAAAATTAAAATAAAGTAAAAATATATCAAAAACAAAACAAAACAAACAAACAACAACAACAAAAAAACAACATTTACCCATAAGGCTTAAACTTTTAAAGGAATCAAAGGGAAAAGATATCCCACACTAATTTACTTTATCTGCTTGATTAATTCTTGCTCATTTCCTGACCAGTGGTTTGTTGTTAAGACCATTAAAAGCTTAATATTTTTCCATTTTGGGCTTGGCTCATTTTTTTTTTTTTTTTTTTTTTTTGCCCAGGAGTAAAGTTTTGGCACCCTTTTTTCCTTTGAGTTCATAGATCGTCTATGAACCTAGAAATATTACTAATATCATAAAAATATTACATCATCTTCTTTTTTTTTTTCCCCACGCTTTCTTTTTCTTTCCTCACACAGATGACCGAGGGACGTATGTGCCAAGTTCAGCTTCTGGACAACAGAAAACTGGAGCTGCTGGTTCAGGTGAGATTTAACACAATACACCAAATCAGTACACTAAACAGGGCAAAAGAGATGTGCTAATTTAAGACATTGGGTTTTTTTCTGGAATGAAACACTCAGCTACAATTTCACTGAAAAGCATAAAGATACTATTTAATAATCCTATTTGTAATACAGGGGAAAAACTACATGAACTCAACTACATCATCAAACAAGTGCACTCGCCTTTAATAAAGCACTCGTATATAGTTGAGGTCATAAGTTTACATACGCCTTGCAGAATCTGCAAAAGGTTCAGAATTTTTTTTTTTTTTTTTTTTTAAATAAGAGGGATCATAAAAATTGCATTTTGGTTCTTTTTAATTTAGCTCTGCCCTGAATGCGCTATTTCACATAACAAATGTTTACATATAGTCCGCGAATCACAATAATAACTGAATTTACACAAATGAACCTGCTCAAAAGTTTACACACGCTTGATTCTTAATCCTGTGTGTCATGACCTGGATGATCGACGACTGTTTTTGTCATTATTTTGTTTAAAGAACCTTTTCATTTAGTACTGCACCCTCAGAAGCTACATAACATATTTACATGTTTCCCAGAAAACAAGTTTACACCCCCTGTGCATTCAGTGAATGTTTGCACCTTTTGTAATAGTCGTGTACGAGTCCTCGGTGTGAAAAGATGGATCTCGACATCATATAGCCGCTGTTGGAAAGGAGTCAAATCTGCAGAAGATGCTGGAAAAGTAAAGCATGTGCAGGACCTGGAGGATTTTTCTGAAGAACAGTGTGCAGGACAAACAAGGGACTCGTGAAGAACTCTCACAAAACATAAAAACATCATGTCGTGGACACACGGGATTAATAATCGAGCGTGTGTAAACTTTTGAACTGGTTCATTTGTGTAAATTCAGTTATTATTGTGTCTTGTGGACTATATGTAAACATCTCTTGTGTGAAATAGTTTATTGAGGGCAGGACTAAATAAAAAACAACCAAAATGCAATTTTTATGATCCCTCTTACTTGTTTATTAATTTTTTTTTAAATTATTAACATTATGCAGATTGTATGTAAATTTATGACCCCAACTGTAGAGTCTTATTACAGTCTGAGAGTGGATAATCGAGAGGTCCATAAATTCACAGATTTAGGGATTTAATGTGGGGGGGGTGGCTTTATGTATTTTCCTTCGTCTATTCTTTCCCATCACACTTGCACATCAGGAGTCCTGAAAAAAAGTTCATTTCCATCAGGATTTAAGAAAATCAGGAAAATAATTAATAGTTAATATCAACTATGACATGAATAGAAATAAAGTGAAACGAATGCTGTAACTTACCGAAGTCATTTTGGTTTATCCGTAGCCGAAGCTGTTGTCCCGTGAACTTCTGGATTTAGTCTCGTCTCACTTCAACCTGAAAGAGAAGGAGTACTTCGGGTTCACTTTCGTTGATGATACGTAAGCAACCACTGAATTTTTGGCAAGATAACACTAGCTAGCTTACTTTGCTGATAATTCTTCACATAATTCTAGGCAATACACACACAAGCTGTTGACGGTGAAAGCAATGTTTTAAAACTTAGTCCGTTTTACTTCGTATGAAATCGAAATTGTTGCAGGAAAACGTATCGTCTTCGTTCTGTCTGCAACGTTATGGAACACGTTATGTACATAGACAAGCACTTTGTAAGATAGCACTGTGTAACCTATAGGATGACATCGTATTGTATGTGATGTGATGTGAATGTTACAATCCACACATCGATCAGATATCCCACAGTCCTTTGCTTTCCTAGTGGTCAGTGTAGATGGCTGCAATTGGACCGCAGAGTATTGGAACATGACTTCTCCAAGAAGACCGGACCCATCGCCCTCAACTTCCTGGTTAGGTCTGTAGTCATCACCTTATTTTATTACTGATCAAACATTATATCAAAGCGAGGTTGAATTCTGGATTTTGATTGGCCAGAAAGTGTTGATTATCCTGTTTCGGTATCCTGGTTTCCCGTCTTGAGCACTGTGTTGGTATTCGAGGAGTGGATCTTCGGTCGTTTAGGTCCTGTCTGTCAAATAGAAGCTTTGCTGTCAGTCTTGGCGAACTTTTATCGTCCTCAGCTACTCTTACTTGCGGGGTTCCTCAAGGGTCCATACTTGCTCCGCTCCTGTTTCTTTAAGAAACATGCCGTTTCTTTTCATCGTTATGCAGATAACCTACAAATCTGCTGTTTGCAACAGAAAAATAACAATGCCCTAACTTCGTTTTTCCTTTGCTTAAATGATTTAAAAAGCTGGATGTCTTTACAATTTAAAAAAAAATAAAAAATCTTAATGAAAGTAAAACAGAAATCATTACGTTTGGGCCAACTGTTAACCTTACCTCTTCTAACTTTGACTTTAACCCCCTGGGTCAAGCGGTTGTGAAGAACCTGGGTGTTTTATTTGACAAAACCTTTACATTTCATAAGCAAATAAATGCAGCTGTCAAATCCAGCTTCTTTCATTTAAGATTTGTGGCCAAAGTCAAGCCTTTTCATTCTTTTAACGATATTGAGAAGGTCATTCGTGTTTTCATCTAATCGCGGCTTGATTATTGCAAATCGTTACGTATTGGAGTTAGCCAGACGGCCTTGTCTCGTTTACAGCTGATTGAAAATGCGGTCGCTAGGCTACTGACAGGTACATGTAAGCGGAAGCATGTGACCCCTATTTTATCTTCACTCCACTGGTTGCCGGTACGCTTCAGAATAGAGCTTTTATTGTTTGTTTTTAAATAGTTTTTAAATGGGTTAGCGCCACCATACCTTGCAGATCTATTACAAAGGTACACTTCCACCAGGTCTCTTAGGTCTTCTCATCCGCTGACCTTTACCGTTCCCAGATCCCAGATTAAATTCTAGGGGTGACCGTGCCTTTAGGATAGCTGTCCCTAAGCTTTGGAAAATTTACCTCTGCATGTCAGAGCAGCTTCCACTTCATCTAATTTTTAAAACTCTTTCTTATCTCTGACTTTTAATTATACAAAAATTGGTAGTTGAGGCACGTTGGATATTTCAATTTCATGTTTATTATATATATGTTATTTTTATCTTTGTACAACTGTCGATGTGTTTAATTGTGCTTTCAAAAATAAAGTAAAGAAAGAAAGATACATTTTCTATAACAGCAGCTCTGACATCATTCTAGTACGTTATCACTTGTATAGTAACAGCTCATATACAGGAAGATGTAGAGTGGATGCGAAACATAAATAGATTTAAAAATTTATATAACAAAGGAATAAAACACTTGGGAATGTACGGTTATTGGAAAATAATCACTGGTGGGGCGGTGTGATGAAGAGGAGTTACTGTTACCACTGGGAAGTTGATTATTTTCTAGTCATGAAGTAAGTCATGAAATGTTTTATTCCCATTTAAACCGCATCAGTTTATAGTTACATTCTGTGTATAGTTACAAATAATAAAATAAAAGCGCTGACACTGGGGACTCCTTCCATAAATGTTACCTAATTATCTCCTTACAGAAAACCATATCAGTGATTACACATGTTTTTACACTGTTATAGAAAACGAATCAACAGCTTCTGACCAATCAGAATCAAGCAATCAACAGTGCTGTGGTGGAAGAGAAAACGATAAATGCCGTGTGTCGTTGTCTGAGTGAAATAAACTCGTACGTCACTACAATTTTAAAAATGAAGCCGGATATATCGGTAGATTTGAGTTCTATGCGCAGATTACACACTGGCTCTGTCTCTGTGTTAAATAATAAATTCTTCCATAATGAAAATGGAGAATCGGTGTTTGATGTCTGATGAAATATAAACAGTTCCTCCGTAGCACACTCAAACGTTTTGGACCCGACTGTACGAGACAGAATGACGAATGAAGCGACATTTGGAAAATTTCGCTGCACTTTAAATGTACACTCCATGATGGTGTTCCTGAAAGCGCTGACCTCAGCGTGCGTCTCCTCAACCCGTTATTGGTTTTTAATGAAATGTGAACGTGCTATTTTCTGCTTCATAGGTTTTACATTGAGACCATTTCTCTGCTGAAAGAGCACACGACGGTGGAGCTGTTCTTCCTCAACGCTAAAACCGGCATCTATAATGTACGTTCCTAACGTCTCACATCCCATACGCCACGTTCTGGCCCGAACATCTGCACTCTATCAATAACTCAAAAACTATAAAAACTACAGTGCTGGGAAAAAGAATCCTGATTTCTTCTGATTTTGTGTATATCTCATACGGAATTTTTACAGAAATTAAAATAAAATCAAAGATAAAAGGAAGGCAACCCGAGTAAACACATAATACAGTTTTTAAATGATAATGTAATTTATTGAAGCAAAAAACGTTATCCAATACCAACTGGGCATGTGTGAAAATGTATTTGCACCCGTAGTTACTTATTCCTCAAATCTATGAAACTGCATTCATAATGGAGTTCAGCTGGACTAGATGGAACCAGGCCTGATTACTGCAAACTCTATTCAATCACATCTACACTTACATAGAACTTTTACAACAGCATGAAGTCGGTTAAAAGGTCTTACCCAGTAACACACTATGGCAAAATTGAATGAAATTCCAGAAATGATGACGAAGAAGGGTATTGAAATGCATCAGTCTGGGAAGAGTTACAAAGCTATTACAAAGGTTCTGGGACTCCAAAGAACCACAGCGAGAGATGTTATCTCCAAATGGAAAAACTCGGCACAGTAGTGAACCTTCCCAGAAGTGGCCGACCTTCCAAAATTCTTCCAAGAGCACAGCGACGACTCATCCAGGAAGTCACAAAAGAGCCAAGGACAACATCGAAGAACCTACAGGCCTCTCTTGCATCAAAAAAGGTCACTGTTCATGACTCCAGTATCAGAAAGACACTGGGCAAAAATGGCATCCATGGAAGAGTGGCGAGGTGAA
>JANDJT010000050.1:23866454-23884130 GCA_024331685.1 Stegophilus panzeri
GGATAAATTCACACACTTAAAATCTATATCCTGTGTTTATATATTTCTGTAAAGCTGCTTTGAGACAATGTCCATTGTTAAAAGCACTGTACAAGTAATATTGAACTGACAAGGGAGAGAGACTAAAACATCCCTCCCACCCAGACAGCAAAGCTATTTACACTCTCTTGGACTCTTGGCCATGAATGTCTGTGGCATCATCAGGATGGTTTTTGACCAATATTTAGAGTAAGTCCTCGTTATAAGAGACACAGTCCTCTAGTTGTCTCTTATATTTATAGTAAGTAATACATTAGCTAATATACTATATGTACAGCCTCAGCTTAGAACCAATCGTTGAAGCGTATTCATGAACTATAATGGAGAAAACCATAAAATCCATAAAGTTCAAGTTTACGAGACCTCTACAGTTAGTCTAAATGGCATTTTATTGGCCATACAGTGGCACTATATAGAATGCTATATCCTAATGCATTGCACATATAGTACTGTATACAGAGTAGGAAGCAATCTTGGATGTAGCCTAATGTCAGGTTTGACAATCACTGTTGCCATAGAAACAGCCATAAAGAGAAGTCCTGAAGCCCAGAACAATAACTTTGTGTCTAAATATTTCAGCAGACATTAAGATTTCAAACTTATGCTTGAAATGTCATCTTGACCATCAGCTTGAGGTTAATAGGTTCCTCTCTATTCGAGTAGATATTGTACTTATAAGGTCTTATAAGAATGGAAATGACGGATTAGATTCTTATTGGTAAGCGGAGTGGACAAGATTGTCCAGAACGGCTTTATATATTTATATTAAGCATCAAAATGTGGACACTGCATGACTTTCAAAACCACAGAAACGGCCATTTCTTGCACAAACCCTATATTTATGTCTTGTGATCTGTCGTCTTGTTTTCAACTGTGGAGGATTCGTTACTAAACCAAGAGGAAGATACACACACTAGTTTGTTTTTAGAGGGATCCGGACATGTTTTGAAGGGCAGAATTTATGTTTCTGTGCACGTGCTGAGTGCAGGCTGAGTCATCAGGTATTTTTTTTTATGGTTTTCCAGGAAATGACAAACTGGACAAACCTTTTTTTTTTTTTTCCAACTGGATTTGTAATTACTAAGGACAACATTTTATTTCCCTTTAGTGAAGGGGGAAAAAACAACTAGAAAACCCATTCAATACAAACTCGCTTATAATATGGAAGTCTAAAGGGAATTGTTGAAAGACTGAAGCTTTGCCCCAAAAACCTTTTAGTTGGTGGGTAAACAGTTTGATTAGTCAAAGTTGAATTGAAACCGTGTGTGTTTGTGTTCGCAGGCGAGCGGTGACTAAGCGTACGTTCGGACAGACGGGTTTGGTGATCTATACGTGGTATGCTAATCACGCTCTGATCAAAACCATCTGGGTGATGGCCATCAGTCAGCATCAGTTCTACCTCGATCGAAAACAGAGCAAGGTCAGTTATATGTGTGAGCACACACACACACACACACACACACACACACATTTGCAGCAGGCAGAAATTAGCTGGCAGTAGTCTCATCCTGATTCTGTCCTGATTTACCCAGCATACTATGTCTTTCTGGAGTTTTCATTAAATGTAGATATGTTTTGAAAGACATCGGATTTATTAAACACATTCTTTTCGGTCCAGGTGAACGTGTAACAATATGAAACATTTGCATTAGAATTATCAGCATGGCATTATCACCAGTTACACGTTACACGAGCAGAAAGCCTTCAACTCTCTGAAATCATTCAGTCGTTTTATTTAATCACTATGAGAAAGTGAGGGGAGATAAGTATTTGGACACGTCACTTTTTTTGTTATTTAATATACTTTCAGTGCAAATATACACGTCACGTTTACACCCATAATACCTTTTGACTTGAACACAAAAGGATGTATTCATACGCATAAACAAAGAAGTTTATGGTAAGAAGTAATTAGCTTTAGTAGTATTGTGGTTACATTTTGGACCATTCCTGTTGCCAAATCCTCTTTAAATCCCCAAGGTTAAGAGAGTCCATTTGATGGACCCCTGACTGCTGTTCCTGCTGCTTTCAGCTCGACCTGCAACTCTTTTCCAGTGACTGCTGGCTTCTCTCAAACTGGACCATTAGTTGTGGTTCCATGAACATTCCACCTGCATGTTATTGAACCAATTGTACTGACAGGGATGTTTAAGGTCTTTGCTGAGGCTAGCTTTCTCCTTTCAAGTGTCGCTTAAGAAGAACTTTAGGAAGCTCCTTAAACTTCACCATGATCTTGTTGCATGAAATCTTCTCAAGCAATGGCAACGCCTTTTAAAATGACACCAGGTGCAATTTGCATGAGAACAGGTTTTCTGTTGCATTTATATCTAGAACTTGATTTATTTCTATGTAACCTTTACCGATATATTTGTTTAATATCATGTCCAATACCTTTTTATTTATTTTTACCTATGTATCAGTTTTGGTGTTTAGTATCTAAATACTTATTTCCCCCTCACTGTATATAGTGGTCTATAATTTGTTAATACAACCCCCATTCTGAAAAAGTTGGGACAGTATGGAAAAAAAAAAAAAAAAGAAAGAAAGAAAACAAAAAGAGTCATTTGAAAATTCTATTCACGCTGTATTATATTGAAAACACATTAATAACACATTATTTGATGGTTTACTTTGTGAATTTCATTTATTTTTTGAAAATATACACTCATTTCAAATCTGATGACTGCAACACACTTCAAAAAAGTTGGGACAGTCGACTGTTTATCCCTGTGTAACATCAGCTTTATTTTTAATAACACTTATTAAGCGTTTGGACGCTGAGTGAAGACACCAGTTGGTTAAGTTTATCAAGCGGAATTTTCCACCATTCATCCATTATGCATTTCTTCAGCTGTGCAACTGTACAGGGCCTTCATTGCCTCAATACACACATTCTCAATCGGAGACACGTCAGGACTGCAGCAGGCCATGCTAGCACCCGCACTCTCTGCTTACGCAACCATGCGCTTGTAATCCGGCCAGAATGTGGTTTGGCGTTGTTCTGCTCTGGATGTCAGCGTATGTTGCTCCAAAATGTGTACATATCTTCAAAAGACTATGTAGTTGATTAGGTAAAACATCACCTACCTTGCCTTTATACATTTTTTTTTGTTTGTTTAAATACAAGTCAAAGTACATTTATAAATCACTCCTCTTTGTTTTTAGTAGAATTGTCCATACTGTCCCAACTTTTTCCGGATTTGGGGTTGTAAAATTTAGTGACTTATTAGCATCATATAGCCAAAGATAAATAAATAAAACTGGAGAACAACAGATTCAACAGTGTCACTGCTGTAAAGTGAGATTTTCTCGACAGGCTAAAATGACCGCAGCCAGAAGTTTAGGAGACATCGCTGTGGACCTGACGGAAAACGGCGCTGCGAAAACCACTAAACTTAACGTGGGGACCAAAAATCAGCTCATCATGGCCAGCAACGGAAGCCTCGTCTCAACTGGTGGGTTTACTTTTATTTCAGGTTACCGTCTGCTTCATTTCTGTTCCATTCAATATAACGCAGTATATTTAATAAATAACAATTAATGTTATAATTGATATTCTGTCATACTTTTTTGCGAGTACTCTAATGTTAATAAAGTAATAAATATTAATTATACAACTGCATGACAATATTTCGTAATATATTATTACTACATCACATTATTATATTATAGAATTGTTTATTCATTGTCTTATTTAATATAAACAATACATAATGATTTTTATTCATATTTAATTCAGATTTCTACTTAAACTAACCCTACTAACCCTAACCCATACTTAAGTTCCTGTACTTTCCAAGAATTGTGTTTCTTATTATAATCAGCATTTAACAGCTTTTTAAAAATTTATATTATATATTTATTTATTTATTTATTTTCCAGATAAAATGCACGGTATATTAATATGACCTTTGATGTCCAGGTTCTGCAGACTCGGAGATGAACGATGAGCAGAAAAAAGAGAAGCTGGCTGAATTAAGGGTGAAGGAGAAAGAAATCCAAGACGTCCTGAACCAGAAAATGGCCGAGCTGAAAGAGATATGCCTGAGGGAAGCGGTAAGAATACATCATCTGTTGTTGTTATTGTTGAATAGTATAATTATTTTTAATCAGTCTGTAGCTGGAATTTAATTACTGGTTTGATGAAACAAAATTTTTTAAATATATTTATTACTGTATTTGTTTCCACATTTACAGTATGTTGCACTGTATTTTTTTTTTTTTGTTTGTTTGTTTTTTTGTTTTTCCAGGAGCTGACTGGTAAACTCCCTAAAGAGTACCCAATGAGTGTGGGTGAGAAACCTCCTGGCATCAGAAGGAGAATCGGCACATCTTTTAAACTGGACGACCTTTTCCCATATAATGAGGTTGGTGTATAAGTGTATTATCGCTTCCCTGTAAGTTTCTGCTAATCACAGAATGGTGCTTATGGTGTATTGATTTGGATTTAAATGTAATAAATCTATAATAAATTTAACTTCATAGTTGTTTTTCAAATGTTGATGTTTAATTAGATCAAACTACATTTTTAGCCCGTAACATGAATTTGTACGCTAAGGCTTTAAAACCTTCATAAGTTGATCAGCAGTCAAGAAATGATTGGACCCCTGTTACTTGATCTGAATTTTATTTTGTGCAGCCAAATTTAGAAAATTCATCTGATTGTTTTTAAAATTGGATTTAAATTAAAGCATGAAAATTGATTCACAATTCCATATGATTTTATGTATGACATTTATGTATATTTTTGATCAAGACTATTAACCGATTTTTATTTTCAGATGTTTAACAATATGCATGATAAAACTATTTAAGAGTCTCTAAGTGTCTATGTTTTGCCTAGGATCCATACCTGAGGAACCTGGAGAGTCGTTTTGCTCTGCAGCGGAAGATTGTGGAAGCGGCGAAAAAGCTGGCGTCGGAACCCGACATCGGCAAAACGGTGAAGAAGAAGCGGAGGAGGAACTGCCTGGATGCCATGCAGAAACTTCAGGAGATCGAGGATGAGATGAACCGCTACCGTGTCAAGAAGGGCAAGAGACCCACGCAGAGAGCCTCGCGGATCATCGCTGGTGAGTTCAAAGGGCTGTCCAGAGATGCATGAATCATATCACACACATCCAAACAACTATTCTTTCTGATCTAGCTCACTCTGTGAAGATCTTAAAGAGAAAGCTGAGATTTTATATCATGTTCTAGCACAAACTGAGAAAACAAGCTAGTGAAATGTGTACCATGTTTACAATATTTTTAGATTGTATAGATTTTTAGACTATTACATTGTGTAGTTAGTTAGTGTTACCATTAGGTTGATTATTTTGCAATAGCAACACTTACCGAAATGTTTTATTTCTCTTACACCACAGCAACATGCAAATGATTACAATTTTTTATTAATTAGAACGACCCATCTTACGTTTTATCTGTTTATAGTTACGTTTGGTGGAATGTCCCTGTTATCACTAGCAGCTATAAACAGTAGTTTTACTATATTTTCTGTTAATAAGTTAAAAAAAAACCCCAAAAAAACAAGAAACTTGTTACAGAGAAACTGCAAAACACAGCATCCTCTGTTCTGAAGACTTTCCTGTGACGGAAAACTTAAAATTAAAGCTTCACCTCTGACTGTTTCAAAGCACTGACACTGGAGACTCTTTCCAGAAATGCTAAACAAACAAACAAATAAATAAATAAAGTTTCCTTACAAAAACTCACCATATCGATAATGATAGGTTTCACACATAAACACATTATTAATCTGTTTATTATTAGACTTATTATGAATACAGTAATACATTATCATTAGTACTGTAAATGATATTGTACACGATCGAGTGTATTAATATAAACGTCTGTGATTTGCAGCCGCACTACAGTCAGAGATGCTGTTATAGAAAATGAATCAACACCTTATAACCAATCAGAATTGAGAATTTGTGATCGCTGTGGTATAAATATAAATATATCTTTAAATCCATGTACATTGTAAAGCATAGAAATCCATCTTAAAGCAAAGCGAATGTCGTGGAAATGTTCTCCTAAACCGTACTCATGGACATTTCTTACATTTTGTTTAGCTGAAATGTCCGCTGTTTGTTCTTAAAATGTCTCCTCAGGTTTAGCGAATCCCCAAAGGGGCACGCACATGCACACACATGCACACACATGTTGCTATATATAACTAACTAATATCTTTCTCTCTTTTACAGAAGAACTGGGTCAGTCAGAATGCAGCTCCCTTTCTGACAGCCATCCTCGGGATGACAGTAAGTGAGAAAGTAAAGCTAAAAACAGTCATTTCTGCAGCCTAAACGTTTATTATAGCAGCTAAACGCAAATCTTTTTAGCCCTAAGCGTCAAATTCCTCACCCTTCTAATTTTCCTGACCAGCTAGCAAAACATTTCTGCTACAAACATTCACTTTAGCAGTGTAAAACATTTCCACATGCTAACGTGCTTTAAGTCGGCGGCCTGGTAAACATTTCCCCCACAGATATTCATTTAAAAACCCTACTCATTTAAAGAAAAAAAAAAATGTTTGCCACATAATTTTTGAAATGTTAGCTTTGCTTTTATATTTTATGAGGAAAATATTTACCTCGGCAGTTTGCTAAACATTTCGGCTAGTCATTTTTAGCGGTCTGTTAAGTATGACATATTTCTTCTACATTTAGTTCAAATTTTCTGCTAAATCATGCTAAACCTTTCTGTTACAAACTTTCAGATTAGCCACTGCTGTAAATTCTGCTGTAAAGTAACTGCTACAAAGGTTTACTTTACTTGTTTTGCTAACAGCAAAATTATTCTGCTTTAATAGCAACATGCTGAACATTTTCACTACTAGCATACCGTTTAGCAGCGATATATCTACACCATAAACACAAATTAAGTTAGCAGCTTATTACACATTTCTGCTACATATTGTTTAGCAGCCTATTAAATAATAGAGATGTTAAATTTGCGAATAATTGTCTTTTTGAACGAGTCACTAAGGTTAGTTACAGTTAGATTTATATAGCACTTTTCTAGACACTCAAAGCGCTTTCCATAGTATGGGGGGGGGTAGTGGATGCAGTGCGTAGAATCCACCTGGATAATGCGACGGCAGCCATAGTGCGCCAGAACACCCAACACACACCAGCTATTAGAGGAGAGGAGAGAGTGATGTAACCACTTCAGAGATGAGGATTATTAGGGGGCCATGACAGAGAAGGGCCAGTGGGGGAATTTCGCCAGGACACCGGGGTTATACCCCTACTCTTTATAATAAGTGTCCTGGGATTTTTAATGACCACAGAGAGTCAGGACCTCGGTTTAACGTCTCATCCGAAAGACGGTGCTGTTTTTACAGTATAGTGTCCCCATCCGGGGCATTAGGACCCACACAGGCCACAGGGTGAGCGCCCCCTGCTGGCCTCATTAATACCATTTCCAGCAGCAACCTTAGTTTTCCCCAAGAGGTCTCCCATCCAGGTACTGGCCAGGCTCAACCCTGCAACAATACAAATATTCTCATAAATTACATCGCAATGTCTTGAAATAACGTGATCTATTTGTGTAAGTAACCTGCTAAAAACTGAATATTTTTGCTATGTATGTTGTGTTTGATTGGCTGTGCCATGTGTGTCTGTGTGTGTATAGATGATGTTAGTCAGCGGCGGCGATCTCGCTCCCTCCAGTGCTCTCCGTTACTCAACGCTCCTCCTCCGGTCAGCCTGGACTACGACACGCAGAGACGATCCTCCGAGAGTGACACACACCACGACACTGCACTAAGCAGGTGTGTGTGTCCTCAATGTGATGTGTCCTCCTTTTATGGATGCGTCCTGTTTTTTATAAACGTGTCTCCTTTGTATTGTGTCTCCTCCTTGTACCTGTAGACTGGAGTGTGATGTTCAACCTGGTTTGTACTACGCTTCTCATGACGCCTCCTCGGCTAGCAGCAGTCCGTATAAAACCGTCCCTCGCAGGCAGGCGGAGCTCCACAACGTCGCACAGACCCTCGCTATGACCCGTAACGCCTACAGCAGCAGTCAGCTCGGGTACAGAAACATTATAAAATTTGTGACGTAAGCAGCTATTGCCCCTTTAAAAGCAAGTTCCCTGTATAATTTCTTTATTAAACTGGCAGGTCTGAGGATCCAGCCCACGCCTTCCGGCACCGCAGTGGAAGCCTGGAGTCTCAGTCTCATTTCCTCTGTTATTCCGGTTCTGAGAGATCTGTTTATCCAGGTCGCCGCAGCAACAGCACTGAGGTCCTGGACGATTGTTCGTCTTGCACGAGTGTGTCCAGCGCCGATTTCGGTCCTCCGTGTCCTTCCACTCCTCCGTACCTCATCCCTTCATCCCTCCATCACCAACACAGCACGGGCAGCATGCCAAACCTGGTGCCCCACCACACACACACTCACGCTCACACACACACTCACCCTCGCACACCGTACAGCCCTGCTGCATATTATGTACCCGGCTATGCCGCTGCTGACTATGAGCCCTACACTAATGCCAATGCTAATGGTGCTTATGTATACGAGAATGAACTCGAAGGACACTACAATGTCAATCCCTCATACCACGCGCATGGGTACCATGGAAACGGGCGCAGCAAGAATTACGGGATGGTGCACAATCCCTATGCAACATTAAGACCTCCAAGGAGCAGGAATGAACTTTTGGCTAAAAGCATGCAGAAAGCGTTGGTGGTGGAGCATCTGAGAGGCTGGTACAACCGCAATACTGCAGTACGGAGGCCAGTCTACGGCTACGAATATGACCGAGGGTACCAACATCATCTGGGCTATCAAACGCTACCAGCTCCATTTAGCAGATCCAGCAGGACCAGCTCTTATTCATCAGGTAACACATAATCCACTGAAATCTTCTTTGGATTCTTTGCTAAATAGCTTATGTATGAGTCAAGAAAGTGTGTACTGTGTTTGAACACAGTCAATTAAATTAGAAAGCTAACACCAGGTTAGCTTGCTAACACCACCTAATAACACTTGCTAACAACACCTACATTGTAGTCTGGTGTGGGCTTGGTGCCATCACAGATACTTGTCTGTACTGTCATACACCGATCAGCCATAACATTAAAAGCAGTGAAAGGTGACATGAAGAACATTGATTATCTCATTACAATGGCACCTGTCAACAGTCAGTTCTCCAAGTTGATGTGTTGGAAGCAGGAAAAATGGGCAAGCATAAGCGACTTCGATAAAGGCCAAATTGTTAATGGATCAGAGTATCTTCAAAATTGGCAGGTCTTGTGGGGTGTTCCTGGTATGCAGTGGTTAGGACCTACTGGGCCTAATGGAACTGGACCATAGAGCAATGGAAGAAGGTGGCCTGGCCTGATGAATCACGTTTTCTTTTACATCATGTGGATGGCCAGGTGTGTGTGCGTCGCTTATCTGGGGAAGAGATGGCACCAGGAATCACTATGTGAAGAAGGCAGTGTGATGCTCTGGGCAATGTTCTGCTGGGAAACCTTGGGTCCTGGTATTCATGTGGATGTTACTTAGGCACGTATCACCTACCTAAACATTGTTGCAGACCAAGTACACCTCTTCATGGCAACGGTATTCCCTAATGTCAGTGGCCTCTTTCAGCAGGATAATGCGCCCTGAAACACTGCAAAAATTGTTAAGGAATAGTTTAGGGAACATGACAAAGAGTTCAAGGTGTTGACTTGGCCTTCAACTGTGCGATGTTCTGGACAAACAAGTCTGATCCATGGAGGCCCCACCTCGCAACTTACAGGACTTAAAGGCTCTGCTGCTAAAGTCTTGGTGCCAAATACCACAGCAAACCTTCAGAAGTCTTGTGGAGTCCGTGCCTCGATGGGTCAGAGCTGTTTTGGGGACAAAAGGGGGACCTACACAATATTAGGCAGGTGGTAGGCAGTTAGCCTGGTAACTGGCTAGCATGACTTTATAAAATAAGGTATTAAATATGGTATAAAATAACAATATTAATAAAGAGGATCACTCTCAATTAATAACTCACTTTACTTAACACGTAGGTTAATGTTTACATTTTAAAAATCATTTGGATTCAGTACAAAACAGTCAGCAATTTTGACCAAGTGTTTATTAACAAGACTACTTACACATCTGTACTATGGGCTAACCTTATAAATACATACCGTATTATGTCATGCTATATGATTTGAGACACGGCTTATGAATTGGTTAGCCAGTAACTAGTTAGTTGGACACCTGACCATCACACCAATATGTGGGCCTTCCCCAAACTGTTGCCACAATTTATACAACTGTATACAATGTCTTTGTATGCTGTAGCATTACAATTTCTCTTCACTGGAATTAAGGGCACTGAGTCCAAACCTGTTCCATCATTGAACACCTTTGGGATGAACTGGAATCCCGACTGCACCCCAGGCCTCCTTGCCTGACATCAGTGCCTGACCTCACTAATACTCTTGTGGCTAAATGATCACAAATCCCCACAGCCACGCTCCAAAATCTAGTGAAAAACCTTCCTAGAAATCATGAACATTTTAAAGATCACTATAGAAACCATGTTGCAACTATTTGTATAACATCATCTTAATGGGTTATTTTAATTCTATACCATATGTGCAATCCAATTTCCTGTATCACCATTGCACCATCCTTCCTACCTTTGTCCTGGTGCAGTGTCCTCTACAGCTAGCGGAGGGACAAACTGGCACACCAATGCAGATTTGGGGCGGAGTGAGAGTGAAGCGGATGGAGACGTGACACCAACATCCCAAAAGTCCTTTGCTGCAGCCTACAGTCCAACTCGCAGCAGGTAAAGGATAATTTTCCTCAGCTAATGCTGATATAGTTTCTATTAGCATGCTCTTCTGTGCATAATGCCTTGTGAAAATTCTTGGAGAAGTAAGACAGAATGCCTAACAAAGCATTGCAAGAACAGCAAGGTTTAGGGGGAAGTGTTTGAGATTAGGTGTTTCAGCGAGAGTTATGGGTTGTTACATAGTGTTGGGGGTCAGGTGTTTGGGTTTCAGCAAGGGTTTGCAGTTGGTGGGTAGTGTTAAGGACTGGATGTTTGGATTTCAGCAAGGGTTTTAGGTTGGTGGGTAGTGGTACTGGTCGAGTGTTTAGGATTCAGTGAGGGTTAGGGGTTGATGAGTAGTGGTACTGGTTGGGTGTTTGGGTTCTAGCAAGGTTTGGATCGTAGTGGTACGTGTTGGGTGTTTGGGTTTCAGAGCGGGTTTGGGTTAAGTAGGTAGGTAGCGTTAGGAGTTGGTGTTTTGGTTTACATGAGCAATAGGGGTTAGTGTGTAGTGGTACTGGTTGGATGTTTGCGTTTCAGTGAGGGTTTGGGATAGGTAGGTAGGTAGTGTTCAGGGTTGATGTTTTGGTTTCAGCAAGGGTTTGGGGTTGGTCTCTAGGTAGTGTTGAGGGTTGGGGTAGGTAGGTAGTGTTAGGGGTTAGTGTGTAGTGGTACTGGTTTGGCATTTTTGTTTCAGTGAAGGTTGGGGTAAGCAGGTAGGTAGTGTTAGGGGTCGAGTGTTTTGGTTTCAGCTAGGGTTGGCATGTAGTAGTACTGGTTGAGTGTTTTGGTTTCATTTAGAATTTGGAGTTGGTGTGTAGTGATACTGGTTGGGTGTTTGGGTTTCAGCGAGGGCTAGGGGTTGGTGGATAGTGGTACTGGTCATGTGTTTGGGTTTCAGTGAGGGTTTGGGGTTGGTGTGTAGTGGTACTGGTTGGGTGTTTGATTTCAGTGAGGATTTGGGATAGGTAGGTAGGTAGTGTTTGGGGTTGGTGTTTTGGTTTCAGTAAGGGTTAGGGGTTGGTGTGTAGTGGTACTGGTTGGGTGTTTGATTTCAGTGAGGATTTGGGATAGGTAGGTAGGTAGTGTTTGGGGTTGGTGTTTTGGTTTCAGTAAGGGTTAGGGGTTGGTGTGTAGTGGTACTGTTCGGGTCTTTGGGTTTCAGTGAGGATTTGGGATTGGTGTGTTGTGGTATTGGTCGGGTGTTTGGGTTTCAGCAAGGGGTAACGAGTGAGTTTTGTGTTTGCCGGTGTGTTAGGTTTCCTGCTGAATGCAGTCCGTCCAGGCGTGCCGATTCTCTCCCACACACTTCTGACTGTGGTGAGGTGTTCAGCACCGATACAGACCATTAGAAGAAGCACAACAAGACCGGTATGATCCAAACCAACTTCATTCACAGCATAATCATTTCTTCCACAAGTTGTGATTTACATTTGATTTGGGTTTTTTGTTTGTTTGTTTTTTTACAGTGTACACAGATGCTGCAGTTTATATTGTAATGTATTTTGCTTTTTTTTATTTTATTTTTATTTTTTTATTTATTGGAGGACCAAATCGCTACAACAGCAGCACAGCACACATGGGGGGGTGAATCATCTTCACCTGTTTCCTGGAAAACGCAGAAAAAGGATTTTTTTTTTTATTGTGCCTTGGAACGAAAAGTTCAGTCAGAGAGTTTTTAATCAGAGCGTGATCAAATGGTGATAAATAACAAAATATTATGTGACAAAAAGTTGGAAGGGTTAATTTTTAAAACGCTATCTAATCCAAATTTGTTCAGCAGTATCGGTCCTAATCCACTGACGCTCATGCTATTTCGTATATTTAACTGAGACTGTAGTAAGTCACACCTCTTTTTTTCTTTTTTTTCTTTTTTTTTTTTTTTCGGTTTTTATTGGTTTTGTTGCCTAGTAACAATCGTTTCTAAACCAAGGCTGCTGGCAGCCAGACAAAGAAAAAGTGAATGAAAGATAATAGCTGTGTCTCAAATTTGGAGATTTTTTTTTTTAATAATTTTTTTTATTGTGAGCTCTGTGATAGGTTAATATGCAGATGATGTACTAAAACTGCCAAGAAAGGAAGTATGCTCAACAGTATATAGCAGAGCAGAGAAATTAGAGGGCTTTAAACAACACACTGAGCAAGATTGTTGCAACAAAAACAGATAAAAAATTAAGAGGGAAGATTTTTGGCCAGCCATTTTTTTTTTTTTCTCTGAAGGCTCAATGATTTATTTGCGTCTAGCACTAAATGTTAGCGTTCAGTTTCTTTATTGTCAAACACCCAGGTATTAGATAGTCCAGAACAAAAGTGTATAGTGTGAGAATAGACTGCACAGAGCGCAACTTAAGAATGAACCTGTAATGAAATCATCAACAATTTTCAGATTTTTACTAAATGATGCTGAAACAAACAAGAATTTCTATCCTGATTAGCGAATCTCGTGAAAACATCTTGTCTAAACATTGATTTACGATTCAGAATTCGTCTTAGTACGGGTCTAAAGTGTGTACAGGTCAAAATAGACACGTGCTGAACTTTAATATCGCCGTTATGGGTTATGGGATTGCCTTGCAAAGGTCCTCAGAACACATGGGCTACTTAGGTAGACCCCCTAGGGACCTCCCAGGGATAGCGTTCGTGAAAAACAAACACCGTCCTTGGTGATTATTACAGCATGTCATATAACGATTATCGGTGCAGAGATTTTGTTTTTGGTGAAAATAATGAAATCTAGCCATATTAAATCAAGCTGCCTTTTTACACTCTGTGTTTTAGTCCTATAGCACTGTTTTTTTGTTGTTGTTTTTTTAGATGAATGAATGTTACGATGTCAGGAGAATTAGTAATGTCCTCTGACTGTCTGTACAAAAGCAACCTGATGTCTGAAAGAAAAAAAACAAAACAAAAGAAAATGAACAGACAAACATGAAAACGGTCCAACACTTCTGAGTGCACAAGCGAATATTGAGTTATTAAACACTATGTAATATAATGTAATGTAATATAGTTCTTCGTAGTACTCAAACTAGGAACGTTTTAAAAATCGGACTCGTTTCTAATAACTGATAAAAGATGAAGCAGCGCTTGGTTGTGCACTCAGACATTTAGACCCTAAATGAGCAAATAAAAATTTTTAAAAAATAATTCATTAAGAAGTGAAGCTTGTTCTCTTCTTAAACTTGCACACAATAAGGGGTGGAAAAAAATAAAGAATCTTTGATGTTTGAAATCTTAATCTGTGACAATATTCTTTAGCAGGAAGTGCATTACAAAACCATGAATTAATGGAAAATTACATTCCCCCCGCAGGGGGAAAAAAAAAAAAAAGTTTCAGTGTTTTAAAATGATTTTAGTGTCTTTATTAAGGAAAGCATATAATGCAAAAATGACCTGGATGGAAGAAATTTGGTATTCAAACGTTCGTATCCTACTCGTGCTCCTGATTGTGTGTAAACTCGCACATAAGTACGCTAACTAACGTAAACCTCGACTTCAAATCATATCGTTAGCATGGATTACTGCACTTTTATATCTGGAACATGCTGTCGAGGTTAAATTGCTTATTTTTATTACGTTTACAGTATTTAGCCGACGCCCTTTTCCAGAGCGACTTATAGAGATGCTTCGGAGTCTCGATTTAAAAAAATAAAAATAAAATAAAATAAATAAATAAATAAATAAATAACACATCTTCATGCTAGTTCACTAGGTCAAGGATTAAGAGTTCCATCGAGAATATTCTATGAAAACCAGCTGTTTAATTTTATTGGCATTTATTAAAAAATATTTTTTTTTTATAAATTAATGAACGCGAGCCAACACAAACCTGTAAATTAAGACAAATAAAACTATTCATTCAATTACAACAAATGAAACGGCGCCATATAAACCGAGGACAGGCCGGTCTGTCTGTGTGTAGCCGTAAACCGTAAACAAACGCCTCAGCTTATGGAATATTTAATCACTCGCTTATTATTATTATTATTATTATTATTAATAATATCATTTCATATTTTCATTGGCATGGAAGTGAGTCAAAATAACTTCCACTTCTTTTTTCAGACTTTACCCTGAGTGTTCATTTCATGCTCCCAACTGTCTGCGCACTTTACCTTTTATGGAGTTTTGTGGGCGTCACTAAATGCAAATGAGCCGTGTCGGGAACGTCCTTTGCACTTGACAGGTGATCGATACCGTATATGTACGCGAATATGAAGAAAATCAGCCTTTTGGAAAATTGTGTACATTTTGAATTCGGTTCTGCTTACGCAAACATTTACATGCAACTTTACTACAAAGATTCGTTAATGAGGACCAAGGACAGGATGTGTGTGATGTGGCTTGACACTTAGCAGAGTTACTAATCACCACTTGAAGTTGATTATTTTCCAATAACAGCACATCCCAAAGTGTGCTCTTTATTCCTCTTATACCACAATATTCTGCCTAGAAGTACAATTTATCTTTATTAAAGAATAACAAGTTGTACTAATTCTATGCTACAGCAAACAAATTGGAATTAATCAATAGCTTCTGACCAATTGGATTAGAGAATTCAATGGCCCTGTGATATAATAGATAAGATTGATAACTAAGTGGTAATAATATTGATTAAAGCATTTTTTTTTTTAAATAAAGCAACGGTGAAAAAGCAGTAAAGTGGAAAGAAATGAACTTATTCATATTTTTCATTGTTTTGATAATATGCGACTTTTTGTGAAATTTTCTCCTAATTATTTTTGCCAAAACATGTAGCAGAAACTGTAAAAAAATTACTTTTATATCATCTAAAATAATATAACAATGCTGTATTTTCCAATATTTGTGGTTGTGGTATTTCCATCTTACAGCCACAGACATTGATGTAGCTGTGTTTAATAGGAATAAAGTCATAATAAAGGACCGGTTCATACAGAAATTCAATCTTTACCCCAAACATAGCTTCTTTAGTTTTGCACTGAAGCTACAAAGCTAATGTCCTAGTGTCCTGTATCTTACTTTACAAGCACAAATTTCACAAAATCATTTTAAAACACGATGAAACACGCAAAAAACAAAAAAGGGTGTGTTTTTGTTTTGTTTAAAGAAAAACGGTGGAATGTTCCTGTAATGTTAATCCTTGCTGATCACTCCGTGCTGGAAAACATGGACCTTTTAATATTTTTTTAATCTGAATGTATCACCATGGCATTGTGTTTTTCTGTACCGTCGTCGTGTGTCGTGTCGAAACGCATGTGCTGTACAAATGCTGAGCTTAAAAACGCAGATTCATGGGTTTTTTTTTTGGTTTTTTTTTGTTTGTTTTTTTTAAACGCAAACATCTGAATGTTTATTCCATCCGCTTTTCGTCGTCATCGCTACACATGCAGCGATCATGTCGCTTTTTATCCATAACGAACAAAATAAAACAAACGGCCCAGATTTTGCTTGACTGATGGGTTGTGAATAAAACAAGTTGTGTGTGTGTGTGTGTGTTTATAATATTTCGACTAGTTCAGTCAGGTTCTTGGTTTGAACACAACCCAGCCGTAAAGCCTCACATCGGCAACACGAAGCCATAATATCATGCAATCAAGCTTACATTAGCGAGCTTAATTGTGAATTTTATTTAACGGAGTAGAGTACTTATGTAACAACAGAATACTGCTAAATACACAACTTAATTTCCCTTTCATGTAATGTTAATGTTAGCAACTTCATAAACATTTAAGCTAGCAAGCCATAGAATACTTCTCTACATCATCATCATCATCATAATGGCTACTAATTTGAATCTTACACTAAAAAAATGAACCATAGATTAAATTTAAAAACATGCAATTCAACTGGGGGAAAAAAAGGTTTGATATATGATTAAAACCAAAAAAAAAAAAAAAAAAAAAAAAAGACCTACAACAATTAGACAAAGCATATTCAGTGGTATCATCAAATATCTTATCATCGACTTAAGAATTTAAATCATAATGAGTGGAAGCCTGATGTTTACACCCCGTACTAATCACAGAATAACAGTACCACTCGGAAATATCGCACCGTTTAATTTCCCCGAGAACAAAATGAACTTTTACCTAACTTTAATGCTCGCTAGCTACCTTGCCAACTAGCCAAAGGGTGCATCTCAATCAGCTCCCTCGGTCAGTAATCAGGGCACTGATCAGAGAGTCGGCCATTTTAAGGGCTGTCTCGATCGCAAAATCCTTCCAGTGCGCTAGAACGTTCGCACTCTAAAAAAATCCCACGATGCACTGCAAAAACCAGGGAGCATCCACGCTCACAATGTTCCCGTACTGGAAATGACGCTATGTTTTCCGAAGCCTCTCAGCTCGAGAAAAAAAACAAAACAAAACACAACAACAAAAAAAACAATGGACGAACTCCGATAACTTCATCTTCGAATGTAAGTAGCTTGTTATTGTTGTTGTAGCTCGCAAATGATGACTTACATTGGCGATTGTTAACTTTTATTTGACGTTCTATATACGGTTTGTTTGACAATTACAGTATCATGACAGAAACGCACATATAATGTCAACATATAATATCAGAAAGATACCGTGCACCCAAGACTTTTCCAGCCAAGGTCTCCGTCACACCGGCGCTGACTCACCACGGACCTTGGGTGCACCAGCAACGAAAGGCGAGAGCCATACCCCGGGCGAGGACCTCTCCACCTCCATTGTTCAAGATCCCAACCAGGAACCGCTTCGCCCCTCTCCGTCAGACCAGACCAAACGCTGTGATCGTCAGGGACTCCATTGTGTGAAACGTCTGCGTTGCTTCAACAAAGGGTAAGGTGCACACACATTGTTTTTCTGGTGCTCGTGTCCTTGATGTCGCTGCGCAGGTATCCGG
>JANDJT010000050.1:23900417-23911930 GCA_024331685.1 Stegophilus panzeri
ACACACACACACACACACACACACACACACACGACTCCCAGTGAATATAAAATATAAACTTGCAAAAATAGTACAATGTATCAATAGAATTTTTAATTACAACACATATTTATATATATATATAGTAATCTTATGCATACAATAAATAAATACAAAATAGGAATTAAAACATCTAGAAAAGCAGGTTATCATTAAAACATTATTGTTTAATATATTTGAAAAGATATTAAAATTAAATCCGATAATTAAATGTAAATAAACAACTAAAAATTTATTTAATATATAATTTGTTTTTACTATATCTGAATTATGATATATATATGTATGAAAATATATTTTTATACATTAATTTAACTCAATAAGAAGAAATTATTTTTTAAAATTATTTTTCCAATAATTCAGTAAAAAAAAAATAAATAAAAAAAATCACAAAACATTTATCATTTATTAGCATCTAAGTGAATGATAAATGTACCTTATAGAAGAGACTCTGTGTGTGTGTGTGTGTGTGTACCTCGTTGGTGGTGGCGTCGGGTGGTAGCATCCTCAGCATGATGATGTTGCTTGGTTTCTGGTCTTCAGCTCTGTAATCATGATCCCGCAGCTCCGAGTCCTCCGCACTCGACTCTCTCCTGTAACTCATCTCTCCGTCCTCATCCCTCCATCCGCACTGCTGCTGGAGAGGACACCGAAACGGCTCAGATTTCATAACTAATCCTTATTAAAGAGAGGAACCTTTAGGAGCGGTCCCACCTGCCTGATTTAATTCATCCACATTTATAAAGCACCATTACAAATTTTGTCCAGTTATATTTTTAAACTAGTACTACGAACACTAACAGTATTACAGAGCGCTAAATAACTAAACCTAATTAGATTTGCATTTCCTGAAGGAAACACACAGGGCTCGAAAGGAGAAAAGACCTGAAAAGAAAGTAGGTTTTAAATATAAAACAAAATAAAAATAATAAAGGGCAAAGTTTGTTATGCTTATTAACAGTGTAGCTATGGTATTTCAGGTGACTGCTAGGTTGTTGTGAAGCTGTTGCTAAGGTGTACCATGTGGTTGAAGGGAAGAAAGTAAAAGAAAGACAAAAAAGAAAGAATAAAAAGCAAGCAAGCAAGTGTAAACAAAGAAATAAAGAAAGAAGCAAGAAAGCAAGTGTACAGAAAGACAAAAAAGAAAAAGCATAAAGAGGAAGAATAAAAATGCAAAAAAAAAAAAAACCAGACAACAAAGAAAGAAAGAAAGGCAAGCATAAAGAAAGGCAAAAAAAGAAAGGAAAATAAAAGCAAGAAAGCAAGTGTAAAGGAAGACATAAAAGAAAGAACGAAGCAAGCAAGCATAAAAGTAAACACTAACTGAAATCAGATACAAGTAGTATACATCACTCAATACATCACTCAGACTTATGAAAAAAAATTCTGAATAATTTATTATTATTATTATTATTAACAACAATAACACGTCCCATGACTCCCACCCTTCTTGATCTGGAATATTTTTCCTCCTCCGCTTGTCCTCCGTCTCTCCTCCAGTCTTCTGATCTGCGTCTGTAGCGCTCATAGTCTCGCGCGTGGACATCGCACTCGTCCTCGAACCGAAGGTCTCTCTCCTCCTGCTCGAAGTGCGCTTGGGAATTCGAAAAGCCGCTGCCTCGTCGGGGTCCGTCTCCGCCCTCTCGGTTTCCTCTCCCTCTGAACCGATTTTCATCAAACTCACCGCGTCCGTGCTGTCGGTCTTTACTTACACCTTCGCTTTCGTCATATCCGCCATCGCGCGAGTATCCGCGGTAGTCCACGTCTCTGTAATCGTGATCCTTGATTTCTGCATGGCCCATACGATCACAGCGTCCGCTCCTAAAACCCGAAGACAAACAGTTCACACGTCGCCAAACACTACGACACACGGAGCTGGTTTAAAACAGCTTTAACGCACCAAAAGACACGTTGTGGACAAGAAGGAAATGTTCACGATGTCTCCTGTACTCTAAATCTAGCCCATAAGCCAGGATATGCTTATGTTATGTAGTCACAATGTTATGTAACTACCAGTTACAGCATCGTGCGAACGTACGAACAAAAAATACTTTTCAGCAAAGTCGTGCGTAAATGTTTGCGTAAGAAAAAGCAAACTGAAATTTTAGTACATAAAAAGTGTTTTCATCCATAAAGTGCAAAGCGCATTCCTGACACGGCTCATTTGCTTTTGGCGACGCCCACAAAACTCCATAAAAGGTCAAGTGAACAGATAGGTTTCAGCACGAAATGAACAATCAGGGTAAAGGCTATAAAAAAAAAAAAAAAAAAAAAAACAGTGGAAGTTATTTTGACTTGCTACTCACTACTATTTATGCCAAAAAAATTTAACTAATATATAAAAATAATAATAATGCAGTCCCTCCAGGATTTAACGATTTTGCGATCGCAGAAACGAACGCGAAATCAAGCAAACACCGCAATATTCGGAGGAGCTTGCGATTTTTCAATATTACCGCAGATTTGTGACGTCATCACGACGCGCATTCACCAAAAGACCTCTTCGATCCACTTGTGTCGAACATGAGTACAGCTAAAAGGTGTCATTTACCAACAAACGTCTCTACGGAAGACAATTCCATGCGATTGTGAAAATTCGAGAAGTATTCCGCAATAAAAATCACAAAAAAAACTCTGCAAGTTGCATCGCAATTTAAAAAAAAAAGAAAAAAAAAAACCCAACAATAATACTGAATACTACTACTACTACTACTACTACTACTAATAATAATAATAATAAGCGAGCGCTACATCTTCCGTCAGCCGAGGCGTTTGTTTACAGTTTGCTCAACCGGCCCATTCTCCGTTTATACACCGCCGTTTCGTTTGTCATCATTTAACGACCGGTTTTATTCGTGTTGCCTCATTTTCTTTATTTTTATATTTTTCCATTAATACCAGCAATATAAAAATCTTCTCGATGGCACTCTTAGTCCCTGACCTAGTGAACTAGCACGAGGATGCGTTTTTGGATAGAGACTCCAAAGCACTTCGATAAATCGCTCCGGACAACGGCGTCGGCTTAAAGCAGTAAACGTATTAAAATTACGCAATTTAATCTCGATATCGTATATTCCAGATATAAAAGTGCAGTAACGCTTTGAAGTCAATCGAGTCGAGGTTTATATTAATCGGTCTTCGGGTGTGTACGTTTACAGACACCCGGGAGCATGAGTACGTTATGAACGTCCCCCCACCCCGTCCCCCCCCCACGAATTTAAGGGACGTTCATGAATACCTTCCGTACGCACGTATTCACGCACGTAAATCCAGCTCGATAATACGAGGGTACGTCAAATAAAAACCCGGATTCTTAAAGTAGCATCTACGGCGACTTTACGTTTGACTCGCCCTCGTACAATCTGCGCGCAGTTTGATAATAATAAGAGAATAATAATAATAATAATAATAATAATAATAATAAGAGAAGCACGTTTCACTCACCGCCTCCCGTAATCCATGATCAGTAACAGAAAGTGTCCGGCGTCTCCTCCTCCTGACACAAGAACACGCAAAACACTCACGTTATTAAAGAAACGTCTACGTCGGCACTGTTTAGTTCTCGAGTCTGATTGGTCAGGTGTTTATGACGTAAGAAGTAAAACACAACAGGGTTCGAGTGCGATGCGGCCTGGCGTAAACCAGGGGGTCTTTTCCAAATACAGCACATCCCCGAGCGGTCTATTCCATTCATAATCACATTTAATCCAACTTGCCAACTATTACAGTTTCTTATTAATTAAATAATGACCTGTGACTTTTTATTTATTTTTTTATTTTATCCATTTTGAGTTACATTTAATGTTATGGAACGTCTGGGAAACACGTTCCTGTTATCACCTCCTTTTTTTTTTCCTGTCACGAAATGTAAAAAGAAAAGAAAAGAAAAGAAAAGAAAAGAAAAGAAAAAGGAAACCCAGTCAGCTGATGCCAGGAAAGATAGTTTGATAGCTAATAAGAGGAACGTTAATTACAGCTAAATTAGTAACTTCAATAACTGTAACGCTATCTAGTAAATAAAACTGACACCTAAATATCTAGTTATTAACAGTCATAGCTAATACAGTTAGCTAGCTAGTTATTGGTTAGATATCTAGTAAAAAAAATAATAATAATAATAAGTTTTTAAGAGAGTAGACTCAGCTAGTTTGGATTTAGCTAGTGATAACTAACATTAAAGTGACCTAATGGACACCAGTCTGGCTAATATAATTAGCTAGCTACAGACGTGCCGTAGACGTGGCTAACTCTAGCTAGCTAATATCAACGAAAGTAGTTAACTGACTACACAGTTAACAGTCTAGCTAGTACTAATTAAAAGTAGCAGACGTCACCTAATAACAACTCAGTTACTAATATCAACAGTTTGTATAAACCGCGAAGACGAGATAGCTAGCTAGCTAGTTAGCTAGCTAACACACCGTAGCATTAGCCTGCCTAGCAACGCTTCAACAGTCGCGTGCATAGCTTTGTTAGCGTTACTAGCCAGCTAAATAACCAAATAAAAGCTCAAATGTAGCGAACAGAAGTAGAAAATCAAGTCGTTATTAAGCGCTTGTGATATTTAAGCTCTTACCTTTATTGAATAAAATGGGTGTGTTTTGGTGTTTAGGAGATTCCGCGTAGTAGTGAGAGTCCTACTACTGGGGATAACAGCAGGGTTGCCAGATCTCAACTAGATCACCACTCTTGCACAGCTCGGAGTAGTGATGTTGATTGTTTGCCTATAAAGCACACTCTGGAGTGTTTTATTCCGCGTATACCACAGCTCCTCGCCATTTATTACCGTTTTAAAGAGTTGTGCTGTATCAGTGAATGACACGTCGTGCTTTTTTTATCCACTTATTGTCACGTTTATTGTAATTGCTTCAGTGCTCTTCAGCACAGACTCTACAGGTCTCTGGAACTGTACTGGAGGGACAGAAAAAGCATTCTTACAAAAGATTTGAACTCAGTTAGTGTTTTGATGATGGTGGTGTTGATCAGCAGCATATTTCTACTGAATTATCTAGCTACATAAATACGACCTAAACATCATCAGAAGTCCTAAAAGTAGATAAAGAGAACCCAATTAAACAAATGAGACAATAATATTATACGCGGTCATTTGTTTATTGAGGAAAATCATCCAATATTACATATCTGTGAGAGGCAAAAGTATGTGAAGCTTTGCTTTCAGTATCTGGTGTGACCTGCTTGTGCAGCAATAACTGCAACTAAACGTTTGGGGTAAGTGTTGATCAGTTCTGCACATCGGCTTGGAGGAATTTTAGCCCGTTCCTCGATACAGAACACCTTCAACTCTGGGATGCTGGTGGGTTTCCTCACATGAACTGCTTGCTTCAGGTTCTTCCACAACATTTCTATTGGATTAAGGTCAGGACTTTGACTTGGCCATTCCAAAACATAAACTTTATTCTTCTTCAAGCGTTCTTTGTGTACTTACGGTCGTTGTCTTGCTGCATGACCCACTTTCTCTTAGTGATTCAGATCACAGACAGATGTCCTGATATTTTCCTTTAGAGTGCACTGGAATACCTCAGAATAAATTGTTCCATCAATTATGGCAAGTCGTCCAGGTGCAGAGGCAGTAAAACAGCCCCAAACCACGATACTACCACCACGTTTCACAGATGGAATAAGGTTCTTGTGCTGGAATGCAGTGTTTTCGTTTCTCCAAACAGAACACTTCTCATTTATCCAGAAAGTTCTATTTTGGTCTCACCCATTCACAAAACATTTTTCCAATAGCCTTCTGGCTTGTCCTCGTGATCTTTAGAAAACTGCAGAGGAGCAGCAATGTTCTTTTTGGAGTGCAGTGGCTTTCCCCTTGCAACCCTGACATGCACACCATTGTTGTTCGGTGTTCTCCTGATGGTGGACTCATGAACATTAACATTAGCCAATGTGAGAGAGGCCTTTAGCTGCTTAGAAGTTACCCTGGGTTCCTTCGTGACCTCACTGACTATTACACATCTTGCTCTTGGAGTGATCTTTGGTGGTCTCCACTCCTGAGAAGGGTAACAACCGTTTTAAATTTCCTCCATTTGTATGCAATCTGTCTGACTGTGGATTGGTGGAGTCCAAACTATTTAGTGATGGCTTTGTAACCTTTTCCAGCCTGATGAGAATCAACAACTCATTTTCTAAGGGCCTCAGAAATCTCCATCGTTTGAGCCATTATACACTTCCACAAACATGTGTTGTGGAGATCAGACTCTGATAGATCCCGGTTCTTTAAATAAAACAGGTCACTCACTCACACCTGATCATCATCATCTCATTGATGGAAAACACCTAGCTCTAATTTCACCTTCAAATTAAACTGCTAATCTTAGAGCTTCACATACTTTTGCCACTCATGTAACGTAATAAATAAATTCCGCTTTACCCGAAAATATAACCCAGAGTAATGAATCAAAACAACTCCGACTCAAATAGTATAGTAAATAAACGGACAGTGATAATCCAGTATGGACAGTAGTAGAATTTACACCTTCATCTTCACGACTGCTTACTTCCTGCTTAGTTTAAATCTCTTGCTATGAATCAGTTATAAAAATAAATAAATAAATCAAAGACAACAAGATGATAAAGTTGGTCTTTTTTCCATTCAATTTTATTTTCTAAATGCAACATTTAAAAAAAGACTGTATGCTTTTAAATAACATGAAACCAAATGCCCGATGTATTAGGTCACTAATGTACAGCCCAGACTCCTGTAAGACACCAGGTATGGAAAAAAGATACAGGGGAGAAAAAAATAAAGCAGTCTAAATACACTCATTTACAAAGAAAGCTGCGCATGCATTCATATACACACATATACAAACATACGTACAGTCAGTTCAACACAGTCACTGAAGACAGGAAGAGAGATCAGGATGAAAACCAGTGGAGGGCAGAGAAAAAAAAAAAAAACCTAAAATGAAAAGTCCTAACGAAATATTCCTTTTAAAAACCTAACCTCAACCGCTCAGAGGAAAGTCTTAAAATAACCCCGTGCTGTGTTCCAAAACTGGGTTACTCACACCCTTGTTCACTTGCCCTTAAATACAGTGGCTTGTAAATGAGCTGGCATGTTGACAATCGTGCTTGGTAATTGGCTAGAAGAGTAACGTAATGATCACGTAGATGTAGAGTCATAAACCGCTCCAGTAAGACAATTAAACGTTATAAGATATTCGGTTGCTTGCATCGTCTGCCGTGTTGATGATGCAGCAGTGCCCTTAAGGTGACCGAGTGGGCTCAACCAAGGGAAAGTGGACGAGGGTGTAGTAAAATCATTAACGGAACCGGGGCCTATTCTGGGCTTTCATAATGAGGAAACAATGCGGTTATCCGAATCTCTAAGCTGTTTCGGACGCCCTTATCACGGTTTCACTAAATCCCCGTCTCTGATTGGCCGTATCAGTATCGTGGGAATTAAACCCCGCCCCTCCCTCCCTGTTTCACGATGGCAGAGTTACGGATCCTCCGAGCAGCCCGTAGTTCGGTTTGATGTCTATAATAAAAGGCAGCCGTTCTTCTTGCCGCGCTTCTTGGCCTGCAGCGCCGCCCTGGTGGCCATTTCGAACACTTCCCTTACGCCGTCCTTTGTCTTCGCAGAGCATTCTAAATAACCGAAAGCGTTGATCCGGTTGGCCATGTCGCGACCTTCTTCTTGTTTCACAGGCTCCTGTAACAGACGGTGAAAAGATTTATCAGCAAAGTGATTTATGCAGTCGTGTCTGAAAGTGAGCACGCAAATTAGCATGCGACTAAAGAGCGTTCGGGATTCACAACAACAGGAGGCGGAGCAACCTCTGCTGAAGTGAAGTAGGCGGAGCAGACTGGGGCGACTTTATGCAAATGAGAAAGAAGTTTTGAGATTTTCCACACTGTTTTTCTCCTCTTATTTTCGTTTAGATTAGATCAGCAACTCCTCCATTTTTTTTACCGGCCAAACTACTGAAGCCCACAGTCCCGCCTTCTTGTTTTCTATTGGCTAACGAAACAGAGGCTCCTGAATGTAGCTCCTACAGCTAAACCGTCGATTTTCGCACCTCTGTAGTGATTAATGAACTTTTTTTTTTTCTTTTTTTTTTTTTTAACAGATTTTCAAATATTTAAAATGATGCATTAAGCACACCCCCGAATCGCTTCAGCTATATTGGGCGTGAAATGTCTCGCTGTATAAAACAAGAAACAAAACAGAAAAGGAAAGGGAACCTGTTTCATTTTGGACAGCTCGCGTCGAGTGTGCTCGTCGTTACGCAGGTCCTTCTTGTTCCCCACGAGGATGATGGGAACGTTCGGACAGAAATGCTTCACTTCTGGCGTCCACTTCTCTGGGATGTTCTCTGAAAGACGACAAAATGAAGGATATTAATGTCGGTATTAATATTAATATGATACTGGTGACTAATCGTGCACTCGGAGGAAGTAAACTCGATGGAGTCGCGTTCTCGTAAATAACGATAGACGGTCGCACAATGGCTAACGTGGGACATGAGTGCGTTTTCAGATTTAGATTTAGCTCCCGCATTTAATTTTCTGTCCTGCCATCTTCTTGGTTATGGGGAAAAAACTGAACGTCGGCATAATTATATTTCGTTTCTTTCTTTTCTTTTTATTATTTCGGACATGGCTCACCCAAGCTGTCAGGACTGTCTATAGAGAAGCACATGAGGATGACGTCCGTGTCCGGGTACGAGAGTGGCCTGAGGCGGTCATAATCCTCCTGACCGGCAGTGTCCCACAGAGCGAGCTCCACCTGTGCATAACCACACACACACACACACACACACACACACACACACACACACTCAATAAATCCTGCCAGAAACAGGAGAATCAGTCGTGGCCATGTTTATGTGACGGGTGACAAATTAAAGGAAAACCCCACAGCTCTCTTATGGCTCGTCACTGCAAATCAAAACGCCGCCTTTATCCTACGACGAAACGCTTCAATCCTGATGGGCGTGGTCTCGTCCACAATGACTCAGCCCCCACCCACAGGGCATGAGGGGCTCACCGAATGTTGACGAGGATGAAAATGACGTAAATCAGATGCCATGATCTTCACACTGGCGCGGTTTCCTTTCATTTGTCACCTGTTTATAGTTCGGTGTCACTCCACCGACCGAGCGTCAGCATACACACGGTATTACTGAACCAAATGATGCTTTCTGAGACGATGAAATAAACAGTTGTTATTAATTAAACACGACGAATATATAGAAAATAAATGGCTCGTTAAATTGTACGGTAATTTCCCGAACCAATTAAGGGGTTGATATATTTATGAATCAATAACCCTATTAATAGATGACTCTCTATTTATATTAAAGTGATCAAGTAACAGTTTAGAGAATAAACATTCAAATAATGAATAAACAAATCAGACTTGCTTTTCATGCTTTTTTCCATGAAAGTATCCCCCCCCCCCCTTCTCCAAACTCAGAGGAATTCGGAGTTTCCGTATTCAGTGTAATGTTTTGGTTTTATTCAAACCACCGTCTTTCGTACCTGCTTTCCATCCACCTCAATGTCGGCGACGTAATTCTCGAACACGGTGGGAACGTAAACCTCGGGGAACTGGTCTTTACTGAACACGATCAGCAAGCACGTCTTTCCACAAGCGCCGTCCCCGACGATTACCAGCTTCTTACGGATCGCCGCCATCTGACAACGTTAACGACAAACCAATCAGACGGACAATCACCTTTACTTTGGAATTCGGCATTTGTATCTAGTGTCTAATCCTCCTTATCACAAAAAAATAATAAAATACATATACAACGCACAAAAAAATACATTATGGATAATAATAATAATAATAATAATAATAATAATAATAATAAATATACCAGGACTGGGACCGTCAAAGAAAATTCAAAATACATCAGTCCAAATGATGTGTAATACTTGTCCATCCACATGTTTAAGGACTGTACCTGTTTATGGTGTTTAATTTTTATTTTCTCTCCTTGATTTTACCCTGCCGTGGTTTCTCGTGAACTGGATTAAATTCTGTCTGGGGTGATCGGTAAATAAATAAATGTATAAACAAATGAAAAGATCTTTTTAGCCAACACTGGGCTGTACAGCAGAGTTATACGGCACACACACACACACACACACACACACACACACACACACACACACAGTAGGACTGACTGTAACCTCGACTCATTCAACATTCTCATTAGAGATGTTAACAATACACTCTGGGCACAATTTGATTCGATTCAATTTAATTACATTCCCAAAATAAAATCTGAATCAAGAAAAATTACAACTGGAAAAAATTAAAATATATATATATATTTCCGAATCATAAAAAAATGCAAAACAATGCGCATTTTTGTCTGTATAAAACCAAATACATTAAAAAGGTGCTATGAACACAGCCTTAATATTGTAAACAAAATGTACTACAGGTTCACTATAACTAAAAACTAAATAAATCAACTTATTAATAAAAATTTGTGATTGATTGACAAAGTGTCTGACCCTGGGATTTTGAAAACGATCGACGGAAACGGAATAAGCCATTTCCGTAGCCGAAACAGAGCTCCAAAGTCGGCTAAAATGCCCGGTTTCCGTGGACTCTGCTGTACGTAGACGGAAAGCTATCGAAGAGCTCGTTTTAACCGTTGTAACGTGAGCATATGGCGTATAACGTGTTTGTCGCCGCGATCCGAAGCTTTCGTTATTCACAAGTCCCGATGAAAGAACTCAATCGTGTGACCAAATGCAGATTTCACATTTTCGCGTCACGATGAATCATTCCACCCCGAATTCCCAGAATAAAATTAAAGTGCTATGGTAGTAAAAGAGGAAAATTCCAGCAAAACAGCGGTGCTACGTTACAGTTAGCATTAAAGTTCAACTGCAATTTTATTCAACGTCTACGAAAGAAAAGAAAAAGTAGCACTGAAAGAAAGGTCTTTTTTTTTTTTTTTTAAAACAATTGCAGCGTTTAAATTTGTAATTGTTCCAAAAACTCTTCACGATATCCGTGGTATCTCAGAAAATTTGATTTTTCAACATTATTTATTGCAACATTGATATATTAATTTCCAGGATTCTCTCTCAGCTAAAAAATGCGGCGTTAAGCATGACGGAAATAACGATCTTCAAACACAGCTACTCGGCATTACATAAATAAACGTTGGTCACACGTTTCACAGTGTATAAGTAGAACAGGAAAAAAATTTGATCAGTTTAAAGTTGATCCAACTCAAAGAATTGGTAATAAAGGATTATAACAGAATAACAGTGGATAAGAGTGTAAAGCAAACAGCGTTTTTTAAATCCTTAAAGCTGAAGTCGAGAAAGTGCAACGATTAGTGTGTGAGTAGAAACTCTGCAGTTAACACATGGTACATTCTTTACCATCTAAATTATAACTGAATTCCTGAAGAGACCTTAAACATCTGTGGAAAAACATCCTCCGTTTCTGCTCTGATCTTTTGATGGAGAAAAAA
>JANDJT010000050.1:23938919-23953782 GCA_024331685.1 Stegophilus panzeri
TTTATGTGTGTGTGTGTGTGGGGGGGGGGGGGGTCATGACCAAAATGTCGGAAATTAAAATGTTTTTGACAAAAAAAAATAAAAATAAAAAAAATACAGAAAGTTATAGTGCAAAATAAACACACATCCGCTTATGTAAGACGGATATGATTATTGTGACAGAAAAAAAAATGCAGTATATAATTATTATTATTTTTTTAAATCCCTAAGACATATAAGTCATCATTACCACTCTTGTTTCCAGAGTCCCTGACTCTGATTTCTGGGGAATTATGGATTATTCATAAATATGATGAGATGACGAGACGTAATAAAACAAATAACGCCGTTTCTGATTTGTAACGTTCCTTATGAACAAATGAACGTGTGTGTGTGTGTGTGTGTGTGTGTGTTTAATTTCACTATTACACTCTGTATCAGCATGCTATATAATGTTACTGTAACGTCAGCCATTTTGGAGAAAAAAAACCCCCAAACCATTACAACATTACATTTTGTAGTTTAGTTAGTACGGCGTATTAGTATGAAAGTATTACAACACGTTTTGCATTATTGAGGGTTTAACAGGGGGTTGATGGGGATCGATGGGAAACGTTACAGGAGAAGATGTTGGAAAGCACACACAGGCTAGAACGGGAGGAATAAATGTCACGCGTTTGTACTGTAAACACTGATCTGGAATGTTTTCTATTCGTCGTGTCTTTTCTGAAGGCCTGGAAAGACGAATCTAACGAAATTTCACACCGCAATAATTCAATTCGGTCTTGTGTGTTGCACGGACCTTCCTCACTCATGCCACAGCTCCGCCCTGACCACGCCCCCTTCGTTAATATTCACACTTGTTCCCTGTGATTAGTTTTGTTTAGTCTTGTAAGCCTGTAAATTCTGACACTACCTATCCCCATTTGGAATTGCGCAACACCTACGTCACACGACTGTCTGGTCATTTGTCGAACGAGCGGAGGAGTGTATTTTAAAATAAACCTAAGTTAAATCTACTTCACACAACATGTTCACAGTCGTATCGCCAAGGAGACGATGATTTCTACACACAAGCGTAAAATTTCAGCATCACCTATGTTTAATTCGGGACTTTGGCTTAGAACAAGTTAGTTAATTAACTACATACTGTAAATTTTGTAGCGCGTTATGTTTTTGAGAAGCATAACAAAGATTGTGAATTAAATATTTCTTCACTGTTTATTGGTCAGACTTATACACTTGGGGTTTTTTTTTTCCGTTTGTTTGTTTTTTCCTTGTTTTCTAGTCACGGTTCCAGTTTTCCTGAGGTAACGACTTCCTTATTTCTCTTCAGTTTGTCACAAATCATGTATTTCGTGTACTTTTTGGCCCTGATTTACTAATACCGCAAATAACGCGTACTAATTTGTGCGTGCGATCGGGTCAATTAGCCACGACGAGTTCAAGATGTTCAAAGTTGTAGTATTTAAACTAAACCTTAAGTACCGTTAAAGTCAAGTAGACTGTTTAAAAATGGTTGAATACTGGTGCAGAAGGTATACAGTATATTGCATGTGTGTGTTGTAAAGTAAAGTTATGCCTGTACTCAAACACACAGAGAAGAAACACACCAAATTACATATTCATTAAGGCAGACATGACAGTTTTTTCTCATATCACAGATGCGATCCTTCTCTATAAATCAGCGCAATCTTTTCATTTCTGGTGTTATCAAGCTTCCATGCAAATCTTTCATAAATCAAGATTTTAGTGTGTATCTGATGTCCGTGGTGAGACTAACCACTAGACACGTTTTCTTCTCGGAGATATGTGACCGGTGCTACGTAGCAGAAAGGGGCGGAGCCATTAGAAGTCACTTCAGATTGATGCCCAATAAGCTGAAGTTGCAATCTGTGAGTTGATAGCTTGGGTGGCCATTTTGTGTCGTAAGATGAGAGGTTGTTCTGGAGTTCAGTGATGTCACTGTTGGATTTGGGGAGAAAAGTCTATCCAGGCCTTTAGACTAATATGTCTGTGTGTGTTTGTGTGTATTTAACTGCATGAGCGCGTGTGTGCTTTAAAAACTGTTAACGTTATCGGCAGTGATGGAATATTTTTCGGTCCCCATGTGTTTTTTTTTTTTTTTTTTTTTTTTTTTTTTTTTAAATTAAAGTTGCTAGTCAGAGAATAAATGATCTTTGTTTACTTATGAATGAAAGCCAGTACTATGACAGGTTGATATCTCCAGCTCAGTCTCTCTCGTGATACAGCAGAGTCGTCCGGTCGTGTCTCAGTTCCCCCCGAAGACGCCAGTGATGGAGGTGGAGAGATTGCCGCTGGGTGGAGGCTCCATGCCGGGGTTGGTTGGGGACGGGACCCCTGAGCTCTCGTGCTCTCCGTGCGGGTACGGTTGCGTGTCTCTGCGGCCGCTGTACTGCCCGATGAACGAGCCGTCCTCGTTGAACTGGATGTCCACGCTGTCTCCGTATTCCACCAGACTGTCATCACTCGCGCGTTTCAGATTGGGACACAGCGAGCGCTGGCTGAAAGAACGCTTCTCGTCATTGTCGCTGCTGAATAATCGAATACACGCAAATCAGATCAGGACAATAAGCAGATTAGGTGACGTCAGTTCTCCTCATTCAAACAGACAGACGCTGTTGATCTCGCTATTGATCACAGTTTGTAGATTAGAACAGTCTGCTTTTCCTCGTTTGGAACATTATTTATTACTATTCAGGAGATTACAGGCATGTCATAACAAATAAACCCATTATATAAGGCAAATACTAACGTATTTTGGGTGATGTAACAAAAAAAGTGGTATGATAAATAAATAACTCGTCAGTAACTATCATGAGATCAAATTTAAGAAGAATTTGTTTGCTTTCAAACTAATTTATCCTTTAATCAACAAAGTTAACATTGGCATTATCAAATGCAGATAATAAAACACATACTATAAATGGAAAATAAATTAAGCATATATATATATATACATACATATATATAAAATTTTAAAGATGCAAATAAGACAGCTAGGAATAAGCTCTCAGGGTCCTCATTATTATTGATGCAAACTAACAACCTGAGATTCATGGCTAGGGTGTCTAGGGCAGCCCATAGAACTGTCTGATATAAAGTTGTGAAATTTGGTACACTGATTGGGGAGGGTCTAAACAACATTCTGACCAAATTTGGGTCAAGTGCTGCCAACGGGTCCAAACTGGGTCAAATTTCTGCCTAATTTGGAAGTACGTCTATGGTCATAACTTTTGAACCGTGTGTCCAATATATATATATATATATAAAATTTAATCTGAGTGCCATTTCTGCTCCTCCTCCTCCTCCTCCAAATTTTGTGCAGTCTTCAGCAAACATCATCTTGGTTCACATCATCTTGAGACCTGTCTAAACTTGCACAAAGTGGGTAAAAAGAAAGGCCCAGACTGGTGAGAAAAACCATAAATACCTGAGATGTTTTTTTAAATTTCAAGAAGAAAAAAGATTTCAGGTCTGAGCAGTAGCAATCATGACCACAGGTCAAAGTAGCCATAGACAACACCACAGGGCACAGCAGTAGTGACAGCTGCAGCAGCAATTCCACCCTGCTGCCCATTTGTTCATCTAGACCAGGGGTCGGGAACCTATGGCTCTTTCAGTGCTTGCCTATGACTCAACGACGGGGAAAAAACCCCCAAAAACAATCACGAATCACTACAGCGAGTGTGTCAAATCAATGAAAACTCTACATATGACATATTTTAAAATATTACAGAATTCATAATCGATGCCCGTTTGTCATGTATACACCAACCAATCGCAATGAGGCACAACAAGCTCAAATTTCACTGGACAATGTGGAGCAGGGCGGTAATTTCCCGGTCCAATTCATAAATCGGTCGAAGACTACATAGCCAATCTTTTTTTCAGTTTTTTAACAAAGGTGAAATGGCTAAAAGAAAAAAAGATGACAAGTATCGTCCTTTCCAGTAAGAATGGACAGACGAATTTGCATATTTGGAAGTTGCATTAATGGTAAGTAGTGTTCAATTTACTCATACTTACGCATTGCATCTTGTATTGAACTAAACGAAGTCCAAGTGCCACCTACAGGCCTATTAGGTGAAGTGCAGGCTATTAGGTCACGCAAAATGTGATCTTTATTGTGGGCCTTTATTACGTTACCACTTTTTATAATTATGCAATAGTAGTAAAGATAATAACTAATAATAATAATAAGCCATATATAAAAACATCAAAAAATATGTTAACTTTTCTCTGGCTATTTAAAGAAAAAAAGTTTTTAAAAAAAAATGTATGGCTCTGCCAGCTAAGAAGATTCCCCGACCTCTGATCTAGACCTTTCCTCCTACAGGCAGAGAATTCCACCACTGACCGAGGTCAAAACATACACATCATGAGTGAAAATACAAATCACTCTTAAATGCCTTTGCCTAAAGTTATGGCTCTGCTTTCCTGTGATTGCTTAGGCAACAATTGTAGCGTGTCTGTGAATGTGCGGCTCACCGGGTCTGGGTGCTTGGCCCCCGGAAAATGCTGCTTGCAGTTGTTGTTGTTTTTATTATTATTATTTATTTTATTTATTATTTTATTTTATTTTGGAGACACGGTGGCTTAGTGGTTAGCACGTTAGCCTCACACCTCCAGCGTTGAGGGTTTGATTCCTGCCATGGCCCTGTGTGTGCAGAGATCGCATGTTCTCCCTGTGCTGTGGGGGTTTCCTTCGGGTACTCCCGTTTCCTCCCCCAGTTTAAAGACATGCACGGTAGGCTGATTGGCATTTCCAAAGTATCCGTAGTGTGTGAATGTGTGTGTGATTGTGCCCTGTGATAGACTGGCACCCCGTCCAGGGTGTACCCCGCCTTGTACCCATGCCCCCTGGGATATGTTCCAGGTTCCCCGCTACCCAGTAAGGATATTGGATTATTATTATTATTATTATTATTATTATTATTATTATCATCAAACGTATGAACTTACCTCTCAAGGGATCTGCATTGTGTCAGCATTTGAGAGAATAAAAATATCATCAGGCAAAATCTCAGTGTTAATGTTAAACACTTGAACACTTCAAGAATGTGTATTTTAACAGTGAGATAGTTTAGCTGTGTACTGCATGTAATAAATCTGCTCACTTAATCCTTTTTAAATGGTGGCAGTGCTGTATGTATCATTATTAACACCAGAATCGTTGTCGTCTCTTAATGACTAAACCCTGGTATTGACTCATTTCTCTACTTGTCGTAAATCAGAACGGTACTGCTCTCGGCCAATCAGAAAACACAGTTTGGTAATGGAGTGTTGTTTATGAAAAACCGATGGAACAGATGTTGGTTGTGCTCTGGAAGTAAACCGGTACCTGTACTCTCCAAATGCGTCATCCTTCATGGGTTTTGCATCAGAGTCAATCTGTCCTTCCTCTTTATCCTTCACTGTAATAAAAATAAATAAAGATAAAGATTTGAAGAGTGATTGTTTGAGACTAAGTAAATAATTAGAGTAGAAAAGAACAATTTGAAAATGAATAAAACTAACAGTAACAGTAAACTAACAAAAAAAAAAAAGTATACAGAATACAACTCTGGGGACTGTTACAGGAAAATAATCAATGACAGGGTAGTGTGATGTTTCCCAAAGTGGAGCTTCTGGTACCATGGAAAATTTCATTATTTGAAGTGTTTTATTCCTTTTATACCACAGCAATTTGCCAATGATTACATTTTTCAAAATTAAAGAACCTCACATCATATTATTTACACTTTCATAGTTACATTTAATGCTGTGGAGCATCCGCAAAACAAAGTTAGCTTGGTTATCACTTACGTTATAGCAGCTATAAACGGCCGTTCCCTCACCAGCCTCTCTTTTCCCCAATCGCAAAAGCTCAAAATCCTGGAGGGACTGTAAATTAATATGAGCCTGTGTGTGTGTGTTACCTGAATATTTTCCTCCTTTGCTCTTTTTGACGAAGCAGAGGATGAGCAGGAGGAGCAGCAGCAGCACCACGGCGCTGATGAGGCCGATGAACCAGCCCTGAGTGGCAAAGCCGTTCTTCACTCCTGTTACCTCTGAGCCACAGAAATAATACCACACAGTGATGAAGAACAGGTAAAGAGGTGCAAACAAGGAAGTTTAGAAAGTATGAAAAGGCATTTTTATTATTTTCGGTTGAATCCTGAGTGGCCCTGCGGTCTAAACAGCGAACACTAATAGGACAGGAGAGTTACATATGTACCTGGTCCTGTAGTCTTCATATCAAATGTCCAGAATGTGAGGTTGTTGTGGCGAATTTCCAGACGGTATTTTGATCCTGCTTTCAATCCCTGCAGCTGATAAAAGGCCTGCGTCAAATTCACCTGCTCTGATTCCTCCCAATGATCTAAAACACACACACACACACACACACACACACACACATATTTACACACTCCGACTACCTGGACTACTGGGAACAGGATCGTTTCTTGCTCTATAAGTAGTCGCATAAAGTCTCCAGACCACCAGGGGGCAACCATGATTTTGAAAGTAGCTATGCTAAAGTTCACACATACAGTAGGGTCCAAAAGTCTGAGATCACTAGTGAAAACGCTTCTGTTTGGCATTCTTATTCAATAATTTCACACAAGTTTTCATTACAAATGATATTATCAGCAACAACTTGACTGAAAAGTAAAATCTTTGAAATATTTACATGAATGTCAGAGTTTTGTAGTATTCGGTACATCCCTTTTTTTGCTTTAATGACAGTATGCACGCGAGCTGGCATGGACTCCACAAGTTTGTGTAAAACCTTATGATCCATTTTCAAAATTCGAAAACTTTTTTTATTTCCAGTTTAAAAAAAAAAATAATAATAATAAAACCTCAGATTTTCAATGAGGTCTCAGACATTTAAACCCGACTATGTACCAGGCAGTCGCAGAGGGGAGGGTCCCACTGTAGCCTGGGGAAAAAAAGGACTAAATGTACAGTAGGTAACCAGCATCAGAAGATCAAGAAGAAGTGGAGATCATGAAGCTATCACGATGCACTTTTCTGAAAAATCACAGTATCTTTTTCAGAATTTTTTATATTTGTATGTATGTATTTTTTAACATAATAATAGAAATAATAATAATAATAATAATAATAATAATAATGATGATGATTATTATTATTAAATTTTATTTGTATAGTACTTTTAACAATGGACAATGCTGCAAAGCAGCTTCACAAAAAAAATAAAAAAAAAAAAAATAAAATAAAATAATAATAATAACAACAACAACAACAACAATACTGATTATTATTGGTATTAATTAATTAATTAATTAATATAGCACTTTTTAAACAAAGTTTACAAAGTGCTTTATAGACAGTGAAGACTTGATCATTTTTTTTAAATCATACAAAAAAAAAAAATACATAAAACAATATCAATATTAAAAAGAAGAAGAAGAAAATATACCCTGAAAACGGTCAAAATAAAATTAAGTAAAATCTGAGAATAAAGAGCAATAGACATCAATTAAAAATGGATTAAAAGCTAAAGAGAACAGCTAAGCCTTTATTCTCCTCTTCAGTGTGTTCATAGATAAACTGCAAAAAAAACAATCAAGTCAAAATTCAATCCTAAATAACGTATCTACATAATTTCTATATCATTTGTGTAGTTATAGCGTGAAATGACATATCCTGAATTTTGTTGTTCTCTCTAAGAAAACTGATTTCATGGCTGAAGTTCGGAAAAATGAAGTCATACGGTATTTAGTTAAAGCTCTACGAGCTATTATTTGAGCTTAGAAATTTAAAAACCCTACAGCATTGTCATCAAAAGTTAACAATTCTAAACACAGTTACGCTGATTTGATAATTCCAGGTTTAGTAGAAAGGCTAACTCAGAACTCTAAACTCTTTCATAACTCTCTTTCTTTAGTAATCCCCTTCTGCTCTATCCTCATTTCCCCTGATCCCTCGCTCACCCCCGTTCCTCAGGTAGTGAACTGTAAACCCGATGTTTCTGTGCCGTTCTCCTGGAACCCAGCTCAGATTCACAGACGTTTCTCCAACTGTCGCGTTGACAGAAGTTGGTGGAACTGGGGGGGAAAAATAGAAAAAAATAATGCAGATCAAAAATATTTATGTCTCTCTGGGTTTGTGAAGGGAAACACACAAAAACACCAAGCTCCACAGATAGTGGAGACAAACACTACATTGTTTAATTAATTAAAAAAAGTTCATCCTTCAGTGAAAAAATAAAGAAGATTTATAAGACGGAATTGAATTGAAACTACGCTTTGACCTCACTACGGGAAAATATTTAGCTAAGTGCTAAAATTTGCTACGACCCAACACTTTCTGATGTGCATCAGATCCTCCTACTGTTCATCCCAGGCTTTCAGAAGTTTATTTCAGGATGCTGTTCAGAAATTTACCTGAGTATTGTGTCCAAGTCTCACCCTTGCTTCAGTGATACTGTTCTGCTGCTCAGCCCAGAACTCAGGTTCTCTCACTTGGTACAAATACTCGAGTCCACACCCAGGACCGATTCTGGGTTCATTTTTGGGCGGGGCTAATAATCCTAGTTCATTTTGCATTCACAATTGCGTTTGCACAATTCGATGCGTCACTTTTGGGCACACAGGTTTGCGAAATGGCAGGCACCCCTTTTAGGTTCATCCATTTGGTCATGTTTTTTAAAAATATATTTCCACTTAAGTGGTGAAGAACAGCGCTTTTTGGACGTGTGCCATGTCACATGCAGGTGCCAGAGTACTTTTAGTCTTGCAGTGTGTTTTTCACAAAGCATTCGCTCCACAAATGTGGGCTAATTACAGCACTCCAGTCTAGAGGTCGACCGATTGATCGGTTTTGCTTTAACTATCGATTATCTGCAAAAAACCACACGGGTAGGTTTTTCCCGGTTGCGTCTGTCGCGGGAGCGGATGAGAAGGGTTCGCTGTTGTTATACAGTACGAGAGCGGCCTCTAGAGGTGAAATAAAAACTATCACTGACAAATTTTGTTGTGTTATTTGAAGTGTTTTTGATTCATTTTGGATTCTATTTTTATTTGTTATTTGGAGGGTTACTTTTTGGCTCAGTTTGGATGTATATCTTTTATTTACTTTATTTATTAATAGTCAATATATATTAATATTTATATATTATTATTTCATTAAAAAAAGTACAGCACATTCTCATGGTACAGTCAGAAGTGTTTATGTTTGTAATAAAGTTCAGCAATATTTTACTTTGAGTGTTACTGCCCAACTTAGTTATCAGTATCTGTAAAATCCAGTATCGGTCAGCAGCTACTCCAGTCCCATGAACGTCTGGGTTTATATACACTACGGGTCAAAAGTTTAGACACACTCATTCTTTATTTTTATTTTCTTTACACATTTTAGAATAATAACAAAGTCATCAAAACTCTGGAGGAACACAAATGGAACTATGGGAATTATGTTGTGATAAAAAATCCAAAATAAATCAAAATAATTTAATATTTTTAGCATCTTCAAAGTAGACGCCCTTTTCTTCTAGAATTTCCAGAAATGTATTCTTGGTGTTTTCTCGAGCGATTTCTTGAGGAATTTCCCTGAGATGCTTTTTAAACAGTATTAAAGGAGTTCCCGCCTACGCCGGACTCTTATCGGCTACTTTACGGAATATTTCTCTCCGAGTCGTCTGTTTAAAAATATATTATTTGTAAATAAAATGTTAGTTTTCTGATGAAAGAAGCGAACACGTCGGCACGATTATATTTTTGTCTACGACACCGATTTCACACGTTTACTCACACACCTTCAGATAAAAAGGTTTTTAAGATCGTGAGAAACATTTCAGTCGAGTATCCACAAACTTTTGACCGGTACTGTATCATTAACTTACAACTCTTTCCCTGGCATCACAGAAGTGCAATCAGGAATGAATGTGACAAGTTGAACCAATCACATTACTCGGCACTCAGCGCTAAGAGCGGTTATCTTCCACACATGATCTGGACCGTACCATCGTTTAGTTAAAGAGACCGATCACAGGCTCAACAGCTTTCACATTTCACAAAAGTTGCTCGAGTGGATAATTGGAACGTGAACAGAACAGAAAGTGTGTCTTTACCTCCGTCGAGTAAGGTGGTGGCATTAACATGGATGGGTTCTCCTTCTCCAGCAGCAGTAAAAGCTCTCAGGGAGAAAATGTAGTAATTTTTCGAGTCCAGTTTGTCCACTGTGTACTGCGTCACTGTTGGATCTTCAATTGTCATGCTCTGTATCGTGCTGGGACCGTTCTCCACAACTAAAGAACATAATAATAATAATAATAATAATAATAATAATAATAATAATAATTCTCATAGAGGCTTCTTGATCTACTTCCTGTTTTCTTGCAGTTGCTACTTCTCCGGCCCCCTGACCACACCCCCTGATCTTTATTAACACTTCTGAACTTGATTCTCATCTTGTTCTTTATATAGTCTAGTCGCATGCTAATTAAAACGTGACGTACACTCTTGGTGCGTTATGATGTATCCTTTCAGGATCCCGTTAGATTTGTGAGGTTTTTTCCAGAAGAGCCTCAGCTCGGTCTCCGACGGACTCTCAAATCTCAAGTGTGAAGCACGGCCTGGAGCTGAAAGCAGGAGAAGAGAAAGAGTTAGGGATTATTATAGCTGTCTTACAATTCTGAGACACACACACACACACACACACAGACACACACAGGCAATATAAGACACACTTTTAAAGCCATTTTACCCACAGAATAGAATATTGAAGGAATGAAATACTATAAAATCTTCTGTGTGCAATGAGACAGTAAAAAGATCAACCCTGCTAAAAACAATACCATTACAAACCATCAGCTAACCATTAAAACCATTTCCATTATTAATAGGTGCTGTTTCAAAAGAGGATCACATGTTTTCTTGTCCAAATATGTCAAAAAAGTCAACAATTTCCATGGGGTGTACTTATTTTTTTCACATGACTAATGTTTAATAACATTTATTTTAATATAAACATATACAGTGAAAATTTGGAAAGAAAACAAGAAATAATTAAGAAATAGTTTCTCTGTAAAACTGTGACATACTTCAAAATCATTCAGTTTTTTTAAAGGGAGTTTTCATTTTCACATCATTGTTTTTTATCCTTAGGTTATTTTCTTTAAATTAAACATCAAAATTTACAAAAAAAATAACCATTTGAAACCAACAGCAACAACAACAACAAAACAGACCCTGACCCTGTTGCTGCAAAGTGTAAACAATTTTAGTCTTTTCTTCTTTTTTTTTTTGTTTCCTGTGGAAGGGTTGCCAGGTCTGTGTAACAAAATCAGCACAAAAACATCCCAATTTCAAAATCGGAAATACTAAATTTGCATAAAATTGAGAAAAATCTTAAGGAAGTCATCAGAATCTAGGCTTGCTCATTTAAATGTGATGTAATGAAATAAGAAACAGCCTCGTTTGGCTTGGTCACGATAACCAGGTGGTCTCTGATGTTAATTTGCTTTGTCTCACCTCCCTCAGCTGTCTCGAAGTGGGTGGGATGAGACCGAGGCCCCTCTCCCTTGCTGTTGAAGGCTGTGATTGACAGCTCATAATGGGAGTAGAAGTCCAGACCACTCACGGTCACCTCCTCTTTTCCCTCAACGATGATCACTTGTCTTTCCTCCTCACTCTCCATCACATGCTCCATGTCTCGCACCATCTCTTTCACCGTAGCTAGCGCTCGCTTCTTTTTCCCACTGTCTCCTCTGGAACCCAGCCTCCTCAGGTAGATCTGCACACACACACACACACACACACACACAATGTCAAACCTCAAAGTGCAGAAAATGGATACTGCAGTCAGTACAACGCTATAAAAGGAATGCCCCATCTTGCTAGCAAGTGGGACTTTATTTTGAATTGTCATTCTTTCCAAAATGAAGTGACCTGAAGTTACCAGAAAAGAAAAATAAAATGAAAAAAAGAGGAAAAGGGGAAGCAGAGTTGTGCTAAACTCTAGAGATAATCCACTGATGAAATAATTCACTTGTTAATGAATTGTAGGTTAAACTGTAATGTAATCTAACCAAGTGTATGCAGAAGAAAAAATAATAGTATGATGTATAATGTTAATAATAATAATAATGAGAATACAAAATGGCAGGAGTGACCCTTTGCGTTTTCCCCACGCTCACCTAGAATCGCAGGTTCGTCTCCTGATGTTTTTTGAACATTTTTATTTTATAATGATTTGGGGAATATTTGGGGGAAATCTTCATGGTTGTCCAATTAAATGCCTTGTCAGAACAATACATGCCCCGCCCCCAGAGGTGAGTCATGCTGTACTGTAGCAGATCTTTAACAGTAAACCTGGTCCATCAGTGTGTTTTCGGCTATGCTTGCTATGCATTGCTGGATTGAGAAAGAATGTTTACAGGACTAAGCAAGAACTGTCTTTCTACATCATCTGGTTAAAAGGATAAAAGGCTCCCGATAATCTCATTCATCTCTTCTCCGTACCGTCATCTTCGTTTAGAATAACGATTATGCCTGCGTTATAAACGTACCATGTAGCCAAGAAGATGTCCACGCACAGACTCTCTACTGATCGGATTCCACTTCACCGACACGGCTGTAGCGTTAACCAGAGTCACGCCTATTTCATCCGGGGCCTCCACGGGGACTAGAAGAGACGCAGAGAGAAAAGACTGACTGCAGCGATAAGCTTCCTCAATCTGTAGCTGTGATTATAGCTGTGTACCACTCAAAAGTTTGGGCTCACCTTCACCTTTCACCTTCAGGGGTTTTCATTCATTTTATACTCTTTTAGAATAATAATGAGTAATAATGAATGATGAATCTTTTTAAGTAGAAAAAAAAAACAAAAAACCCTACCTGTTAAAAATACTTTCTGCAACACTTCCTATTTCTACTTCTAATTTACGATGAAAACAATCCTATCATGTCAGAATGAAGTCTTAAGGCATCAGGGACACTGAATTATTTATGAATTACACATTATAGCTATCTTTATCATGCATTCTGAAGTGTCAATATGATGCATTGTTATTATAAGTAGTGTTCATAACACATTAGAGCACTAACTTCCTGAAGAAACCTAGCATAACCTAGCCTTTTTTTTTCATTAATAGATGAAAAAAAAACCAAAAAAAACTATTGTGAGAAATTAAACATTGGAAATTGTATTTTTTTTAAAAACCCTATGTGATTATAAGTGTTATAAACACTACTTAAAATGCATTCTGATAACTATCAATAAATGCATTATAAATATTGCGATAAACTGTAATGCCTATCCGTAAATAACGTTAATAATGTGTATGATGCCTGACTGATGCGTCATAACATGTTATGAATATATTCATAGGTCATTATATCTATAGCATTAATAGAAATATTACCACACATTTTGTTTCAGAAATAAATTTGTACCATAATTCTTACTATAGTATTTTTAATTTAGTCATTTTAACAATAAGCCTTTATCAAAATGTCTTTAAGACAATTAAAAATGTCATCCAGCTGTTGGACTGTTGGATTACGAGTAATGTGTAAACACTAAAGGTCACAATATGACATTTATAAAAGTATGAATCATCCTGGATACTCACTTAGTAAATAAACACTTTGTTTTTTGTAATTAATAATTAACAGGAACTTATGTTATAGCAGCTATAAACAGTCACTCCCTCAACATGCTCCCTCAATGTCTTTAAGTTAATGACAAAAAAAAATGGTAGTAAAAAACCTCTGACAGTTACAGAGATGCTGCAGACTCGTTCCAAAAACTGTTAAATAAACATCACACCATGTTACAGAATCTATATTCCACTTATTAATTTCATGTAAGAGTGAATAAGTGAAGCGTACTGTCTTCTCCTGAGTAGCCGATGGCAGCCTCCGGAGTCGGTCCTTCGCCGATGCTATTCACCGCCTGCACTTTGATCTCAAAGGGCACGAAGGTATCTGTATTGTTGACTATAAACGGAGGATGAGAAACAGTCGTAGACTGCCAAGGCTTCTCAGGGCCAGCTGCATCACGCCATGACACTTTATACCCAAAATCTGGGCCGTTAAAGTGCCTCGGCTCCAGCTCCTAATGAGAAAGAGAGAGAGAGAGAGATTTTATAGAAAGAAAAGGCTTGTCATTCTGTCCGTCTGTCTGTAAAATACATGAAAACATATTATAAAAATATACAGTCGTGTACACCCCATGGAAATTGTTGGCTTTTTTGACATATTTGGACAAGCAAAGATGTGATCCTCTATGAAACAGAGTCTATTAATAAGGTTGATGTACTTGAACAAAACTACAAGGAGAAATAGTTTTTCAATCATTCATTCAACAGAAATATCAATAGATGTGATATTCTTCTGTGGAAAAAGTATGTACACCCTAGAAGCTAGTATTGCCCCCTTTAGCAGAAATAACTTCTTGTAGGCGTTTTGCGTAATTGTCCACCAGTCTCTGACATCGGCTTGGTGGAATTTTTGACTGCTCTTCCATGCAGTATTCTTTCAGGTGCAAGATGTTTGATGGTTTACATTACATTACATTACATTACATTACATTACATTTATTCGTTTAGCAGACGCTTTTATCCAAAGCGACTTACAAATGAGAAAATACAAGCAAAGAGATATATCAAGCGGAGAACAATACAAGTAGTGCTACAGTACAAGATCTATTAATTGAGTTCCAGAAGAAGCAAAGTGCGCAGAGTAGAGGTGTAAATGCAATTTTTTTTAATTTTTAAATTTAAAAATTTTTTTTTTTTTTATGAGTTGGTTAGGTGTTCGTGGAAGAGATGGGTCTTTAGCTGTTTTTTGAAGATGGTGAGAGATTCTGCTGTCCGGATTGAGGTTGGAAGTTCATTCCACCACTG